>LBNU01023783.1:47012-70378 GCA_014162995.1 Artemisia annua
AAGTGGTACACTTTCAAACCCGAGCCAAACCCTTATGGTGACTCCTACAACCCCTCATGGAGAAATCACCCGAACCTTAGGTGGAAGCAAAACCAAAACACGCCCCAAACCAATTCTTCCAATCCACCTAATCGTTTTCAACCCAACGGTTCAAGCTTGAACGGTACCTTCAACAACAATCCTTCCAACAACTATGGTAGTACCAATAACTTTGAAGGATTGATGTCCAATTTTATGGCATCTCAAGAAGCTCGTATAGCTAAATTCACATCCGAATTTAATCAACAACAAGTAGAGATGACCAATAAGATTGACAACTTATTAAAGGCCCTCAACAACCAATTGCTATCACCTCTACATAAGGACGCTAGGAACACAAATAGCGGACCCCAAATCAAGGACCCTTCTTCATCCAAACAAGTCCACTTCGTTAATGTTGTCACTATTAAGCCAATCGATAAGAATAAGGAAGAAAGTGACAAGAATGAGGTTAGAATAGAAATTGAACCTAAGGATGAGGTTAAGGAAGTTGAGGTTGATAAGGAAGTTAAGATAAGTGAAGTAGAAGAAGTAGATAATGAAGAGGTCTACTTCAATAGGTTACCCACTAAGAAGAACGGGCGTACCATAAGGATTTATTCAATGACCCCGAAACATCACACTTCTTAGGTAACCCAATCATTAAGACAGGCGACCCATCCAATCTCAACATACCATGCAATATAGGTCACTTGCATGTTTGGAAGGCTTACATAGATCTTAAGTCTCCAATAAACATCATGACTAGAGCCCACTACAATCTAATAATGAAAAAGTAACTGGGACTTAGGACATTTCCTAGCACGGGATGGATAAGCAATTTTGTAGGAAGAATTAGGGGACTACATGTCTATGTAGGGAATTTCACCTACGTCACCGACTTCGTGATCGTTGAGGATATTTGGCCGGTAATAGATGCATGCTTAGCTCAAGTAGTTTTTGGAAAGCCATTTGTTGAGGCCTCTAAAATGAATTATGACCCATCTCTAGGGATAGTTAGGTTCAAGGACGAGACCGATGATATAGCTTACCAAATGCCTTATAAGATAGAGCAATACTGACTCTTGTCAAACATCGAGAAGGAGCACAAGCAAGGGATCTACTATAGGAATGACAAGGATAGAAGTAGAGGAGTAGACTATGTTATGAGTAGGATATTTGGTTTCTATAAAGAATGCTTGCAACTAGGTCCGGAATATAAGACTAAGCCCGAGGATGACCTAGAGAACGTGACCAATGATGGGGTCACGTAATAAAGCCCGACTTTGAGTCTAGCTACAAGACTCGTTAATAAACAAAAGCGCTTCTTGGGAGGCAACCCAAGCTTTGTGTGTTTATTTGTTTGTTTGTTTGATTTTATTTGCTTCCGTATGTATGTTTAATTTTTATTGTTATTGATTCATGAAACTAACTTGTGAAAATGCTTTATTTTGTTTTTAACTTCGTCTTAACTACATATAAAGGTATTTTGCAAAAGATAAGTGTAAGGGAAATCCAAATCGGTTTATAAGAACAAATAAACATGAATCATAACAATATTAAATTGACATACATACTAGTAATTGTTTGAGTCAAATGCTTATATCGAGTCATAATGATATTTTGTAAGATTTCCAGGAATTAAGAATTGAGTTTTTCCAGAAATTTTCCGGAAACTTAACATGAAAAATCTGTCAGATCACTTCTGACAGCGTCAAGCCCCAGGCTGACGGCGTCAGACACTGTTTTCTGGAATTTTTGAAAGTTTTGTTTTTCTTCCGGAATCATAAAATGCTTTATAAAATCTCTAACTTACAAACTCCAGGAATCTGCAAAATATTCATTCCACAAGCATTATATCCCTATACAGATTTATCCCGCCGATGTTATGCAGGTTTTCGTGCTTGTTTTCTCAGGTTTAACAGGTTATTTTGGACAAGAAAATGATTTATATTTCGGAAGGGAAGCTTTGAGCGTTCATTTTCTTGGAAGAAGATCTAACCATGTTACCACATTATCCACCGAGCGAATCAGGGGAGTATTTGATTTCATTCTTTACCTTATTTACTTTTACATCTTGTTATTTGAACATTGGGGACAATGTTCATCTTAAGTGTAAGGGGGGGGGGGGGGTAAATTACGATACCTTAGAGAATGCAATTACACTTGATTTTTGTTTTGTTTAATGGTAGATGTGTAATAAAACTGAGAGAATACTTGTTAGGGCAATTTTAGTGCCAAATTTAAATTTTTTTTACAACATTTAGGAGTGAAACTTTGGTCTTAATGAGCATCTCATGGATAGGAGTTATATGACTAGCACAAAACCGTACCACTAAAAAATTTTCCACCCCAAATATGTGAGGTTCGCCTCTAGAATTGGTAGGAAAAGCATTTATGCTATGATGTGTGTACCGGTAGCACTTAGATTCTAGAACTTGCGTTAGGACCTTCCCAAATCCACAAGTGAGATTACATTCGTGTAGTTAGATTTACTACATGATAAGAAGCATTAGGATTAACCCATTGTTTTACACCTGTGTTTTTGTTATAATTACTTTGGCTTCATTGGTCAAGTAATTCTCCCACACCTTAGCGTTGTACCCATTTTTGGTACACGATACCCCTAGTACACCCTCCAGAGCCTATCCTTTTCGTTTCTAACTTTAAGCATTTTACTTAAAGGAAGAATTTGTTACACCCCACTTAAATGTACACCCAAATTGCCTTAGCCTACCTTGTATGCACTTATCTTTAGTGCATTATTGTGACAACGTTTGTTAAACCCTTAGTTAATTATCTAATTGATTACATGGTTGCTAAGTCGAGTCATATCCTTGTACATATTGTTTTGGAACGATTGGGACTCTTGGGTAAAGTACTAGNCCTACCTTGTATGCACTTATCTTTAGTGCATTATTGTGACAACGTTTGTTAAACCCTTAGTTAATTATCTAATTGATTACATGGTTGCTAAGTCGAGTCATATCCTTGTACATATTGTTTTGGAACGATTGGGACTCTTGGGTAAAGTACTAGTGTAATGGAGTAATGGGGAAGAACAACATTATTACCCCCATATGTGCTAAATATTTCAAAAGTATTCCAAGTGTTTCGATTATCTTAATTTGAGTCATTAGAATAGTTATTTGTAAAGTATGTAAAAGTTCAAGTGTAAGGGGAGAACCGAGGCCCCTATGATGTATTATTTCAGATGGTAGGGTAAGAGTGTATGAAAAAAAAAATAAAAAAAATCAAGAAAAATACAATAAAAATGAGAAAAAGAAAAGTAGAAAAAACATACGGACTACCATCCCGTTTCTTTCTTTGTTTATTTTATGTTTTTATTAGTTTTTGAATTAGCTTAAGTCGAGTCTAGTCTTGGCTTAGCAACGCCATATTGTACATGTAATTAATCAAGATCTTTAACTCGCCACCAGTAAAATATCCCTTATCCAACAAAACCGTGTTTATCATATCCCTACAGCTCATTATAACCCTTTTTGTAAAGCCCTCTTTGATAGTTTATCTTAGGTGCTTACGCCTAGTGGAGAAGGTTTTCGATCTTTCCCAAGCCTATGGTAATCTATTTGCTATGACAGGTAGTGAGAGGTATTATTCATTTTCATTTATGAGATATAATTCTATGACACCTGAGAGATGTGAGTATCTAAACACTACTTGTGAGGTGCTAGTGTGTAATCTCCGTGCTTATTATGATTAAAGGGGAACGATTATTTGTTGTAATTACTTTTATATTAGTGTTAAATGACCCTTAACTTGTATTTTGATTAGAATAAAAGCGCATTTGCTTGAGGACAAGCAAATCTCAAGTGTAAGGGTATTTGATAAGGCGAAAAGTGTACCACTTTTTGGGGGTCATTTAAGCCCTAAATCGTATTTATTTGATCAAGTATTGCCCTAAATCGTTCCTTTTGTCATTTTAGGTACTTTGGAGAGAAATTCTGGAAAAGGAAGCATTTTGGACGTTTTTGGAGCATAAAAGTGAAGAATTCGACAAAGTGCTAAAATTTGCTAGAATAGTACCCTTGACGGCGTCAAGCTTGGATGTGACGCCGTCAAGCCTTGATAAGCCAGAACGGATTTTGGGAGATTAAAGGGGGACGACGTCAAGAAGGCCATCAAGAAACCCTAAGCACGGCAAGGTGACGGCGTCAAGGCTACAACGTGACGCCTTCAGATCCATTTTCCTATAGTCATTAGTGTGGAACTTTTTAGGGAGAAACCCTAGACGAATTTTAGCAGCTTTTTCAAGGTTTTTTTACCTTGAGATCTTCCATGTTACATTGAAGATAAGTAATCAATTAATCATTCAATATGTCTATGTGTTGTTTGATTCTATCTTGTTCTTGTCTTTTGTTTAACATGCTAGGCTAGGTTTCCTTTGTGTTTGCTTAGATCTAATGAAACCTAACTATTGATTATTGATTGAATGGTGTGTTATTGATTATATTGGATGAAGTATAAACGTGATATAGGACATTACTGCAGACTTCCAATTGGTACTGACTTGAACTCTTAAGAAAACATGAACCAGGGTGTTTAAGGTTATTGATTGTATTTATACAGAGGATATAGTGTCCATGTATAGGAGGCATCTTACCGGCTTCGACATAGGAGTGAAGTAGGAGCTTATAGAGTTGGGGGAAGTCCGTACACACCCCCCTCGACCGTTATTAAGGATACAATCCGTAAATCCAGCAATTAAAATACACACTAACAATGGTAAAAGTAAGATTGGGAAGAATCTAAGGCAACACACTTCTCTCCATATAGTTTTCACAAACCATTTATTTTCTGATTATATTTATTATTATTATCATTAAGTGTTTATTTGGTTAATTAGACTACACTAATTCCGCCCACGAAATCCTTCCAAAACCGAGATTTTTACTTGCTTTCATATAGTAAATACAAAAAGTCTTTCCCACATATATAGAACCTAAAGAATAGATCAGATTATCTATCAATACTACGACACTATATAACCACACATATATAAAGAGACAGAATATCACACAGTATTGCCAGCTACACTATAAAACATCAGGATGACAAAAAAAAAAAGGGTACAGCGTGTGCCTGCGTGGGGATTGCAAGCTTCTCAAGATCCTTGAGAAGTTAAAACCTAGTAGCGTGGTCGCAATCCCGCGCAGTCCCAAAAAGCGTAACACTTTTCGCCCTCAACACATCAGTACCCTTACACTTGAGATTTGCTTGTCCCAGCAAATCGCTTTTTATTCCAATCAAATATGATCTAGGGGTCATTTAAGCACGAATATAAAAGTAATTACAACAAATAGTCATTCCACCCTAGTCAAATAAGCACGAAATCATACACTAGCACCTCACAAATAGTGTTTGGATACTCTCATCTCTCGGGTGTTATAAACCTATATAACTAAATGGAAATGGAAGAAATATCACTCACTACCTGTCATAGCAAATAGATTACCATAGGCTTGGGAAAGGATAAAAAACCTCCTTGTTGGATCGATATACTCTGACCAAACTATTATATAGCTTGTTAAGGGTTTAGTAGCCTTGGATAAGTCCTAATCTACTAACAATGAAACACTGAATTACTCTATTAAGTATGCGGAATTACTTAACAAAGCTAAGAAGAATTAACCAAACTTTGATTATATTAACACCTTACATCTGCTTGTAGAATGCAGACTATTACAACTCTAACTTTTCTAAATCGTATTCGTAAAACTCTCTTATCTCTAATGCCAACCTAGGGATCCTTTTATAGGCACAAGGAAAACCCTAGTCGGTTTACATAACTTGAACGACAAGTATACAATCCCTAACTATAGAATATTCTAGATTACATAATATTCTAATTCTAATAATATATTCAGTTTTTATCTTCGAGCAGTATTTTGACTTATCAACGAGCAGTACTTTGATCATTAGCAGTACTTTGACTTTAATACTTCAGCAGTACTCTGAAGAACAGCACTTTGATATCTAGCAGTACTTTGATCTTTTATACCCCAACAATCCTCCCCTAACTTGAATTCTACTTGTTTGATTTCAAGTTTTCTTTGTGTAAGCTTTATCTTCATGGAAAGATTGCCTTCTTTGAAAAATATACTCGTTGTTTTGTCATCACCAGCATAAAGTACTTGCAATCTTTATCAGCAACAAACTTTTATCTGTACAGCAACTTAAACTCTTCTTCTCAGCTACTCAGCAACATTAGACACATCAAATCATATTCAGTTTCATACTATTCTCATCACTTCCAGGTGTGTTAACTCCTGTGAGAGGTGAATCTCCTGTGAGAGGTGAATCATTGAAAATTAATGGATTTTGATGTCTCTTTACCAAAGCCATTAACTCTGGAGTAGCCAATGTTTAGGTTAAGTAAACCATGGTACATTGATAACCATATGATTTTTCGCAAATCATCAGCTATCAACGGATTTGAGTAGTCTTTACCAAAAGCCGTTTGCTTATGGACTAGTTAGTTCTTAGATCTGAACCATGGTGAACTAATTACCATATAAATGGATTTTCCACAGCCTTTACCACAAGCCATTTTCTTGTGGGCTAGTCAACTCTGTACTTATTTCAGATATGGTGAGTTGAAACCATACAATTTTTAGTAAATTGTCAACTAAAAACGGATTTGATTTTCACATCAGAGCCGTACCCTCATGATGAATCAAACTCTTTCTTGTCTGTTAAACATGGTGAGTTGAATACCATTTGTCGTGTAGTACAAGTACTAACACCTTGTTTTCCTCAAAAACAATTTGTTGCTGTAATTATTTGTGCTTCAAAAATTATTTTGCACATGACAAAAATTGTTATTTCAAAAGAATGTAACTGGTTTTAAGCTGCAAGCAGTACTTTGGGAAAGTACTGTTTGATCAGCAGTACTTTGAATAAAGTACTTGTTTATTCAAAAGATTTTATATAATTAAGATCATACCAGTATTTTTCAATCATCATCCTTCAAAATTGTCCAATTGATGAACAAATTAATCACCATTAGAGCTGTTTCATCTTCTTCTTCAACTTCCATACCATGATCCAGCATCCTCAGCATCAAATCTCTTGTAAGAGGATATCTTCTTTCTGCCAACATGTAGATCATTGTACCATTACTTCCTTCCTTCTATAGTATCATAACCAACAATGCCATCTACTTGTCTTTGATATTCAGCTCTGACAGCATCATATAATTCCTTCATTTGTGAGTGATTCAACTTGTTCAGACCCTTGTATCCTCTTCCTTTCAAATAGCCCATATAAAAATTTTGTTCTTGAGCCTTTGTCATTGATTTCTTTGGTTGAACAGCAGCTTCTTGTTTTTCTTTTTCATACTCAGCATCAAGTTCTGCTTGAAGCTTCTTAACAGCTGCTTCACTTTGAGCTTCTTGATAAGCCCTTATCTGCTCCATAGTGAATAATTTCTTTTTCTTCTTCTTCTCTGATTCCACCAGAATTCCTTTTCCTTTATCTTTAGGATCAATTGCTTGATTGGGCTTAGGAGAAGGTTGCAGATCTTGAGTTTGTTCAACTCCAGGAATACTAATACCTCTAGGTCTTGACATATTGAGCATAATCTCAGCAATGGTTTCATCATCACTGTTAGTAGGCTGAATCATCTCCTCTTCTTTTTGAACTGGATTGGATGGACCCACATCTTCTTCAAAGTCCAAGGTCCTTGGTGTAATGTGAAACTGTCTCATAGTACTTTGAGCAGTATCTTCATTATTAATACCAACACCAGTACCTTCCAGATCCAATTCTTCTATATCACCACTTCTGACTTGAGTGTCAGCTTCTTGAAGATTTACTTGCTCAGTCTCATCACATCTTCTTTTAACAATATCTTGATGAGAAGTTTGTTCTTCAAGTGGTGTCTGTGGAATATGTTGATCAGCAGTCTTTTTATCCACAGTCTTTTGATCATCAACAACATCTTCATTCAAATTCACATCTTCCTTATTCCTCCCCAATGTGAATGAAGATAGCTTTCTTAGCCTTCTTTTCTTTGATTTTGAGACCTTCTCAGGATGTTGACCATGCTTCTTCTGAGATTTAACCCACAATCTATGATGTGTAATAAGAGGCCAGACAGACTTCTTCAATCTTTTGAACTTATTCCTTAACTTCAAGAGGTGTGCATTTTGATCATCATAAGCTTTCTTTAATCTCCTTAATTCTCTTGTTAAGGCATAATTATCCATAACAGCATCTTCATCAGGTGTATTTTTATCAGCCATCACTCCCTCATCTCCTCCAGATGTCTGATTTCCATCTGTGGAAGTATAATCATTAAGGGTGGGTGGTTGACTAATACCATTACCTGAGTCATTTAGAGCAGTACCTTGCAGAGAAGTAGTCTTTTCTGCAGAAGCAGTCTTTTGAGAAACTTCTTGAACTGGTGAAGAAGCAGTATGTTGTGAAACATCTTCTTCATTAGAAAGTGACTGCTCAGATTGTTGAGATGGAGTTGAAGCAGAATCTCCATGTTCAGAAGCATCCTCTGAATCCTCTTGAACAACATCTCTAACAGCTTGTGCTACTTCCAACATATATGCAGTAAGAGGTGTATCTTGACCAAAAAAGAGAGGACTCTTTGTAGCCATGAATGTGAACACCTTGTCAGGAAACACAACAACTGGTAAAAAATGTTGAGGCTTAGGAATACCTTTAAGCTGCTTATTTAAAAACACCTGTATAAACCTAGGATACATCAAGAATGGAGACTTCTTCTTTATATGATTAATCATTCCATTTAAAATCATCCAAGAGAAGTTGAATGGCTGATTAGTTGCCAATCCTACCAAAACAGATGCTATGGTTTTAGGGGCCTCGGTTCTCCCCTTACACTTGAACTTTTACATACTTTACAATAAACTATTCTAATGACTCGAATTAAGATAATTGAAAAACTTGGAGTACTTTAAAATATTAATGCACATATGGGGGTACTAATTTACTTTTTCCCCATTACTCCATTACATTAGTACTTTACCCATGAGTCCCAATCGTCCCAAAACAATATGTACAAGGATATGACTCGACTTAGCAACCATGTAATCAATTAGACAATTAACTAAGGGTTTTAACAAATTTTGTCACAATAATGCACTAAAGATGAGTGCATACAAGGTAGGCTAAGGCAATTTGGGTGTACATTTGGGGTGGATTGTAAACAAATTCTTCCTTTAAGTAAGATGCTTAAAGTTGAAACGAAAAGATAGGCTCGGAGGGGTGTACTAGGGGTATCGTGTACTAAAAATGAGTACATCGCTAAGGTGTGGGAAAATTACTGGACTAATGTAGCCAATGTAATTATAATACGGGTGTAAAACATGGGTTATCCTAATGCCTCTTATCATGTAGTAAATCTAACTACACGAATGTAGTCTCACTTGTGGATTTGGGATGGTCCTAACGCAAGTTCTAGAATCTATAGGCTACCGGTACACACACAAGCATCAACAATGAATGCTTTTCCTAACAATTCTAGGGGCGAACCTCACATATTTGGGGAAAATTTTTGAGTGGTACGGTTTCTGTGCTAGTCATACAATTCCCTATCCATGAGACGCTTATTATACCTAAAGTTTCACTCCTAAATGTTGTAAAAAATTTAAATTTGTGCTAAAATTGCCCTAACAAATATTTCTCTCAGTTTTATTACACATCTACCATTGAACAAAACAAAAATCAAGCGTAATTGCACTTTCTAAGGTGCCTTCATTTACCCCCTTACACTTAAACCGAACATTGTCCCCAACGTTCACATAAAAGATGTAAAAGTAGAAAAAGAAAGAATGAAACAAATACTCCCCTGATTCTTGACGTGGATCGTGTGGTAACATGGTTAGATCTTCTTCCAAGATGATGTAAAAAGCTCCAAGCTCAAGGCGACTCCAAAAGCTTGATGTCATGAACTTGATTCCATTTTCACCTTCTTGTCCAAAATAACCTGTTAAACCTGAGAAAACAATCTAGGCAAACCTCGTGTAAAATCGGCGGCAAAATCTATATAAGGATATAATGCTTGTGGAATGAAAATTTTGCAGATTCCTGGAATTAAAGATGCAGTAATTTTTATAATCCGGCAGAAAAACTAAATTTTAAAAACGTTTTCTGGAATCAAAGGCTGACGCCGTCAGCTTTTAAGGGCTGACGCCGTCAGAATTGATCTGACAGAATTCTTATGTTTAGTTTCCGAAAAATTTCTGGAAAAACAATTGCCTTAGTTCCTGGAATCCTGCAAAACTTCATTATGACTCGATACAAGCATTTGACTCAAACAAATACTAATATGTATGTTCAATTTTTTATCGTTACAATTCATGTTCCAATTTGTTCTTATAAACAAATTTAGATTTCCCTTACACTTATCTTTTGCAAAATACCTTTATATGTAGTTAAGACGAAGTTAAAAACAAAATAAAGCATTTTCACAATTTTAATTTGAAACATGAATCAATAACAATAAAAATAAAACATACATACGGAAACAAATGAAATTCAAATAAACAAACACACAAAAAAAATAAATCTTGGGTTGCCTCCCAAGAAGCACTTTTCTTTATGAACGAGTCTTGTAGCTAGACTCAAAGTCACTCTAATTACGTGACTTCTTCCTTGGTCACGGTCTCTAGGTCACCGCTAACATATGTCTCAAATTCCGGGCTGTAATTGCAAATACCCTTTGTAAAGGCTCTTTACCTTTTTCTCGATTGCCTCTACAACCTTTTTAGCAATCTCTCTATTAACCTTATACTTAGGCCCAAGGGTCAAGCAATCCTTATTGAAAAGGCTCCGTTTTTCCCACACATAATCCATGCCCTTTCTCTTATCTTCTTTATTTATATCCTCAATTACACCAATGTTATCCTTATCAAGTTGGGGCACAAAACGAAACTCCTTCATCGTAACTCAACTTGGACTCTTCTATGAACGGCTTACCTAATACGACATGGGATAAGCTACAATCTATAACACTCGCTAAGTCTTCAACAATCATGAAGTCAGTGACATAGGTGAAATTTCCTACATAGACGTGTAGTCCCTTAACTCTACCTACAAAATTGCTTATCCATCCCGTGCTAGGAAATGCCCTAAATCCCAGTTGCTTTTTCATTATTAAATTGTAGTGGGCTCTAGTCATGATGTTTACGGGAGACTTAAGATCTATGTAAGCTTTCCAAACATGCAAGTGACCTATGTTGCATGGTATACTGATGTTGGAAGGGTCACCTGTTTTGATGATTGGGTTACCTAAGAAGTATGGTGTCTCGGGGTCATCGAATAGATCGTTATAGTATGCACGTTGTTCCTTAGTGGGGAACCTATCGAAGTAGTTCTCTCCATAATCTACTTCTTCTATTCCCTTTTTCTCACTCTCCTCAACTTTCTTAACCTCCTCCTTACGCTCACTATCTACTTCATTTTTAGTGATTGGCTTAATAGTGACAACGTTAACAAAATGAACATGTTTGGAGGATGAGGGGTCCTTGATTTGGGGTCCGCTACTTGTGTTCCTAGCGTCCTTATTTGGTGATGGCACCCCTTGGTTGTTGAATGCTTTCAATAAGTTGTCTATTTTATTGGTCATCTCCGTTTGTTGTTGATTAAACTCGGATTCGAATTTAGCCATGCGAGCTTCTTGAGATGCCATAAACTTAGACATCATTCCCTCAAGGTTATTGGTACTACCATAATTATTGTAGGGATTGTTATTGAAAGTACGGTTTGAGGATGAACCGTTGGATTGGAAATGATTAGGTAGATTTGAAGAATTGTTTTGGGGCGTGTTTTGGTTTTGCTTCCACCTAAGGTTTGGGTGATTTTTCCAAGAGGGGTTGTAGGAATCACCGTAAGGGTTTGGCTCGGGTTTGAAAGTGTACCACTTCTCTCCCGCTCCGTCAGTACGCGAGGATGCGTAGTCCGCAAAAGCTTGTTCGGGGAGTTCCATGCAATCTCGAGTGTCGTGGGACCACTACAATACTCACATGAAGAAGCGATTTTGTTCACTTGGCTTGAAGGTTTAGGAGCTTCGTAGGATTTCATTAGATACTTGACTTGGTCCTCAAGTTCATTGATCCTACGGTCAGAAGTGCTTGAATTATTCGAAGGCAAAGATATTGCCTTGACCGTTTTATTCAAATCACGGGGATCATTCCAACTTTCGTTGTCATAGAGAGCAAGATCTTCTAGTAGTTCCCATGATTGTTCCACACTTAGATCACGTAGCTTGACACCGGCCGCTTAGTCAATGGTTTGCCTCGTGGGGATATTGATATGGTCATAGAAAATTTGGACTTTGAGCCAAATGTTAGGTCACCATTCTGTAACATAAAACCATATAATCTTTAGAGAGAGAAAGAGAGTAGAGAGAGAGAGAGTGGAAGGAACTCTATGAGAAATGAAATAAGCACAATTCTATTACTAAGAGAACCAACACCCTCCTTGGAGGGTTACACCACTATTTATAGTGGAAAGTTTAGGGCATCACGTATCTTTCTCCTATTAGCACTATTGCCCCTTAGACTTTTACAAAACATGAAAACATGAAATAAACTTACATAAAACATTAATAGAACTTAACTAAATAATAGTCTAACCGACACTTGATATTAATAAAACGTGATCCTAACAATCTCCCCTTAAGGGTCGGTCATCAAAGGTTGCGTGACGTCATCATCTTTGTCTTTCATCTTCGACATTCATAGCTCTAGACGTCTTCAAAAAATGATTAGATAGATAATGATTCTTTGTTCATCGTGTTTTGTTCATCGTTGTTGATGTGATCCAATGATCGTGTTATCTGCCGATAGTCACTACTTTGCCTCCAGTGGTTGTATGTCATTCCAACATGCTCATACGTCTTTGGACTTTGTGATACATACTTAAGCAATTCCCTTTCTTTGACTTTGATCTTAGTCTCTTTACTTTGTAGATTCCTCTTTTGACGTAGAATCTTTCTTTGAATTTTGAGTTGCTTCGATCTTTGGGGGAGCTTTCTTTGATTTTCTGACATAGGTATGAGCATGTGGAATCATGTGTTGTGGCGATGATAATGAATGTGTAAGGTTAGCTGCATGAAAACGGTTAGTAATAATCAACCGGTACTTACAGGTTCGAAATTAGAGTTCATCATCAACATAGTGTGAAGACTCCCTCTAACCCTTACCAAGGCCGTTCCTAATTGGATACCCCCGAAAGGGCTTTCACTGACATACCGAAGTATCCCAACGATTAGGTGAGTCGCTGGAGATCACCCCACGACTGTAGACCGTTTGGAACCACCACCGCAAACACTAAGCGTAACCCATAAGGAGTTACTGAAGTGACCTGCTGTCATGGCTGTTAGATGTTGACCATGGCAGGAATTTCCATTCAATCATTGAGAAGCACAATTTGTACATTCTCTCATAAATGTTCTGGCAGATTGCTAAGACCTGCGTAGGACTCTAAAGTTTACAACTGGCGTCCATAATGTGAGACAACCAGTCGTAGGAATATTCAGTGTTCCTAAGAGATCTTATGATGAATCTCGGGGCTCTAGACTCGATAAGTGCACATTTGGTTTCCTATGCGGAGGCATGGAGCAGAGGGCCTCCTTTTCAATATCAACCATCTCTAAGAGAAGGTCGATAGATTACACCGGTTCCCCGTGAGAATGAAACAAGTACCTTTTGAGAGATACTCGAGTGGCTAGAAGGTTTTAGTGCAGTGCGTCACTGGGTCCATGACGTCTTGTCTTCAATACCGGCGTTGCCTTAGCAACAACCAGTAGCATATGAATTGTACCCGGTGTATGCCCTAAGGTTGAACAAATGGAGGGCTATTTCTTTTCACCCTTTCTTTACTTTTCTTTTTAATTCTTTAACCCCTTCTTTTCCTTTCATTCTTGTCTCCTTTTTTTTCAAATCATACCTAAGGACTTCTAATTCTATCTATTGGGAGTGTCCTTGGGTAGATCCCTCCGGCTCTGGCGGATCATAGGATGGTTTTCCTAACCTTAGTCACCTTATAACACCATGACTATCCTATTGTTGCCAAGGAACTAAATGTTTGAAATTCTCCTCAAAGTGTTTATGATAATGAAACACATTTTGTTAACACTTTGAGGGTTTTTATTTCATTTTGAAGGACTCCCCCTTCACATGTGCTCATGTATTGATTTTGAAATTTGCACATGCGGGAGGAGTAAGCACTTTCGAATTGATCCACTCTGAATAGACAATCCCCCGAGGGACATGTTTACGTTGTATAGTTAAAGAGATCCATTGTCAGCTTTTAGGTGACAACTAGCTCTAATAACTACCTTGAAGTTGTTAACACTTCTTGAAAAGAAGGTTAGACCCGTCATAGTTCATGTCTAATAAGAGTTTCTCGAATTGGTACATTCTACTTGGACATATTCCTTTCGATTAAGACACGCAAGATTCGTCAATTCGAGGGTGATATCTGAGTCGAGCCCGCACGAGATCTTATCACATTAAGCATACAAACCATCATATTTTAATCACTTTTTTCTTTTTCTCCCCCTCAAAAATAGCATATCAAATGTTGTTTTTGAGAAACTTTTGATTAGAATATGCCTTTTGAGTCTTATGGGGAGATTTCAACAACAACATTTTGTTTTAGAACAAAGAGTTTTTCAAGTACTCCCCCTCAACAAGTGAAGACTTATTGAGGTGAAATACTTGTCTTTTGAGCCGAATCATTAAAAGCTGAAATTTTGATTAATTCTACTCAAAAGTAAGAATCTTTCGCTCCTTATTTTAGGATTGAGGCACTGATGCGTACCTCAGGGTCCTTTAATTACAAAGTGCGGGTTGTACACTGTTATGTGTGCACAAGCCATAATGATATATAAATGAAGATGATAATGAACAAATTGATAAGATTGTACCAAAAAGAGCAATCTTTTTTGAACATTTTGAATTAAAGACACATAAAACACGATCCTTGGATATTTTCATCATTTTGATGCGTTTTTGTGTGTTTTCAGATGTTTTGCGTTTCAGATTTGACTAAAAATGATGAGTGTTTGAGCACTCATCAATTTTGTTTTAGAACAAAGAGTTTTTCAAGTACTCCCCCTCAACAAGTGAAGACTTATTGAGGTGAAATACTTGTCTTTTGAGCCGAATCATTAAAATCTGAAAATTTGATTAATTCTACTCAAAAGTAAGAATCTTTCGCTCCTTATTTTAGGATTGAGGCACTGATGCGTACCTCAGGGTTCTTTAATTACAAAGTGTGGGTTGTACACTGTTATGTATGCACGAGCCATAATGATATATAAATGAAGATGATAATGAACAAATTGATAAGATTGTACCAAAAAGAGCAATCAGAGCAATGGATTATTTGGACGACGATAAGTGAGAATGTTAGGAATCGGCGCCCTTCCTCCAACCAAGCTTTCCAACGTACGGATGTGATTTCTGAACTTCAATCGATGGTCGATTCTATTCAAGAACTTTAAAGCTTCACGTGCATCTTTCTTTTTCCATCCTACATTAACCCCCCCGTCGTGCTTTTTGAGCTTTTCTTCCAGCTTTAGTCTGACTAACTTAAGAGTCTGATCCCCAAACTTGTTAGTCTCATCATATCTCATGAATCGCTTGGCCTCTCGTTTGTTGATGAACACCACCCCAAATGGTTTCTTCTGGAACGTATAAGGTAGCTTATTAGGGATGCCCGGAATTTGTTCTTGTGGTTCAGTGAAGTTAAGTTTCTTTTGATAACTTTCAACTCCTAATTGCGCGTCCTCAACTCTTGCCCGGATAATAAGTTGGCACGTAAAGAGTAGAAGTGAGTTGATGATGTCATACTGAATGCTATCGGGCAGATTCTGAATTTTGCCTTGAACCTTAAGTAAGTACATATCTTCAATGTCGTTTAGATTCAATCGGTGAAAGTCAGCCTCACTGAAGGAATACAATTTATCATCACTTCGTCGGACTACAATTTTGTCGAGAAAGTTATAACCAAATCTTCTTTCTGTTTCTGGAACTTCAGTGATCCCAAGAATGCGGTGTCCCGAGAAGACCTTTACTTTTAATTTAAACGTCAATTTCCATTTGTAGAACCATTTACGCATCTCCGGCCAGTGAAGAGTACCCAAAGCAGCTTCAATATTATACTTTGATACCGATGTTGAGTACAAACCTTTCATTTGTTCTTCAAGATCATCGAGAGGGTATGCTGCAGCTTTGAACTTGGTAAAAGATGAAGCATAACGATGTGCAGGATCGATGTTGCCATGAATGAGATATTTTAGATCGTTGTTGAAGAAATACTCCTTGGGGATCTTTGGACGGTTGGGAGGACCAGTGAGAGGTAACGGTTGAGAGAAATCTTGAAACTCAAAGTCAGGATCATTTCCAGGGTAGATTCTATCCCATGAAGCCCTCTTTTCCCACGTGATGTTTTCAGACAATGCACGAGCACATTCTTCAACATTGTATTCAAATTCAAGTTCCGATGTAGTGCAAGTCTTGAACTCCATGAAACCTGCTTTTCGAATCTTCACTAAATCAGAAAGCTGAAGTTTCTGGGTCTTCATTATCTTCTTGATTCGTTTTGTGAAGCCGACAATAGATCCTTCTATGGGCTCTTCATTCTCTGGAATATTTGGGTGTGCATCGACCATTTCATCAAACCAGTTGAACGTAGTTGCTTCGGGATCAATCCATTCTGGTGCTGGTAGAACTGGAGCTTCTTTTGGTGGTTCTGAGATGTTAGCAGGAAAGTCAAGTGGTTCTTCTTGCTCGGATCCTTGAACATCCTATTCCTCAGTTGCATCCATTCGAACATCATCCGAATTTTGCAACGGAATTTCATCAGTGGCATGAGTGCTGGTGCCTGCAGTTGTATGTCTAGAAGTGGAGCCGGACGTTCTCTTACGCTTGTCTTGTTGTTGCGGTTGATCGTCAGGGTCAGGATCGTCACGGCGGCGCTTTGAAGACTTAGTTCGCTTGCAGGGTTCATCCATTTTAGCAACCTTTTTCATCGACCTAATCAAAGCTTTTCTCAGGTCTTCCTCATCCGGATCATTTACGATTGCTTCCAACAGCTTGCCTTTAAGATCACTAGCAGATGGCATAGACGGTAGAGTCTGAACAGTTATCGGAGTTGTTTCAAATTTCTGAGTAACAATCCCTTCCAGATTATCTTTGACATATTGTTCCATGGTTCCTGGGAGTTTGTCACAAACATACTTCTTAACTTCTCCTGGTAATCGATCCTTAACTCTTTCTACCACAGCTGCATCAATGTTGTAAACTTTGAATTGTTCAAATTCTTTTTGTTGTTCTGAAACCTTCTTTTGTAGATTTTTTCAATTGTTCCTGTAGAGATTTCATTAGACTAGGATGAATGGCAAGTTGTGGATCTTGGGTTTGCTGAGGGGGAATCGGTTGTGTCTTTGAATGCTGTTCCTGAGACGAGGTTACTTGAGGTTGTTTGACTGGAGGAGGAATAGGAACAATCTGGTAGTCTCCGACGATATCAACATTAGTGTCATCTGATTCTTGATCATCATTCTGATCATCTTCATCACTCTTAGTTTCATTATCACTTTCATCTTCTTCTTCATTTGATTCTTCATCACTTTTCTTTTCTTCGTCACTTCCTTCTGTCACCCTTTCATCACTGGTTTCATTTTCTTCTTTGGATTCTTTATCGACAACGTCTGTATCATCCCTTTCTTTGTCGCTTTCTTGTGCTTCATCATCAGTAGTCTGTTTTTCTGAGCTAGAGGATACTTCACCTTTGTCTGATTCGTCATCCTTTTCTTGATCAGTGCCTGACGGTGTTTGAGAACGAGATTCCTCAGACTTATCTTCATCTTCTTTATTCTCAGATGACGGATTCTCCAAATCAACATCCTTAGTGCCAGAACCTTCACCTTTCTTTTTCAGCTTGGCTATTCTTTCCTCTTCTGAACGTTTACTTTCTTGTAATGTTATTTGCAGTTGTTCCTCTTCTTCAGATTCGGATATTGGTGGAGTTCCGGCTTCTTCCTGAGGTTCTTTGCCCTTTCCTTTCGCTTCTTTTCCCTTTTTGATCTTAAGAATATTTTGTTTAACGGTTTCTTCCTCAGTTTCCTCATCAGTCGGTTCATCACGAATGGTAAGATTTCTTTTGGGCTGACGAGTAGCTTTCTTTGATCTGGACTTAGGAGCCTTGAAGACCTTTTCTGTACCCTTAGAAGTTGTTTTGGTTTTCTTTAAAGTCAACCCGACTGAGTCATTCCTTTGGACATTGTCATACTCCTCATAAGCTTTAGTATTACGAACAGTATCAGTTATTAACATGTCAAGAATCCTCATTCCTTGTTTCGTGGTGCTTGTTTTGTGAATTCTGGCTGAAGAATACATTAGATCCATAGCAGGTGTATGTTCCTTATCCTCCCGTCTAGCATCAATCTCTGAATATTTATGCATGAAGTGTCCTATGAGATGCTTGGTAAAACGACAAAAAGGGATTTTCTTTGTTGGTGAATTTTTGAACTGTCGGGCTTGAAAAGTCATATCTTCCCAAATTAACTGAGCAAATTCAATGGGAGCCATTTTGACAACCCCCTAGTAAATTTGCATGAGTTCCAATGAGGGATGTTCGTGCCCGGTTTCTCTGCCAGTTACACAGTTGGTGAGGATGGAGTAAAGAGTGAGCCATGGTTGTGGTATATTCTTTCTGTCGATTGATGATAGGTTGGTGAGTTTGGTCTTTGATTCATCATACCCAATTTCTCGGAGAAATCTAATAATCTCTGACAACGAAGGACGTGGGGTGAATTTCTTGAATTTTCTGGAACCTTCAGCAGGTAAGCCAAGAACAGAGCGTAGGATTCCGACATTAAACTAAATGTCTTTGTGATCAAGACGTATCCCCATTGTTTTTCGTCCTTACTTACTTCAAGAGTTTTCAGAATTGTGTCAAGTAGACTTCAGGTACGGAGCATGAGCATGTGAGTAGTTGTCAAATGTAATGATGATGTAGAATCTTCGCTATGATTTGGCAAGTTGGATGACACGGGAGTTTCTCTAGATCAACTTTCAAGTTAGACTTTCCGATATTCCTTTCATCTCCTTGGATTAACTCATGCCTAGGAGTGGTTCCTTGAGACATTTTAGTACCTGAAATGCATCAACACAACCAACGAACACAATATGGTGATGTTTAAGTTAGTGAGCATTTCAATATCCAAGTTGTCATCTTGATGGAATTAGTGTGACCAATGAATAATGCAAAATATAGAAACATGCACAACTAATTAGCATCATAACCAGGAAAGACACATTAGACACATTCCACACATATAAGCAATATTAGTCAATCTAAAACAAGGCATACTCGACAAAGTCAAACATATAAAAGCTTACTTGACAATACCAATCACTTGTAACATACTCGATAACCTATGTCAATGCCATACTCGATAAAATTTTAAAAATTTGGAAAGAGTTTCGTTTCATATGAGTCACAAGAAAAGAACCCATACTCGATGGTTCTTATGGTTCACTCCTTACTCGGAGACAAATTAAATCATACATACTCGATAACAGCACAGATACATGATACACGATAAGTACAGACACAGAAAGCAAACTCGATAAGATAAAGCACATGAGCATACTCGATAAGTATATCTGTCCTTACTCGATAAGTTCTCATACTTGATAAGGAATGAATCAGACAAGCATAAGTACACTTACTCTATAAGGAGCTTACTCGATAAAGATAGCCAGCTTGCTCGAAAAACTGCATACTCGATAAGTGCTTCAAGCTTTAACTTAGTCGATGAATAAAAACAACTTTTATCGAGTAAGAGCTTTTGACTCTTTCTTGAAGAAAATTGTTTTTGTGCATCGAGTAAGTAAAGTTTGATCCCTTACTCGATAACGAGATTACTCGATAAAGCTTCCATACTTAACAGAATATGTCCCTTACTCGATAACCTTATGGGCTTACTCGATAATTTCATGTACATACTCGATAAGATTCATTAAGGCCAAAAATTATCTGTTTGATTTGGGCTATGGGCATGTTAACGTTTGTTGTCAATTGGCATCTAGATACATAATTCAATCCTAAACCTAAACTAAGCCAAAACCCTTTAACTCAACAGTGAAAACCGTTGGAAAAATTAAGCCAAAATCAAGTAGATGTTATCCTTAGGTTCTGAAACTATTGGAGCATGTTAGGGGGACACAAACAAGCCACAAACAACACATAAAACACACAAACATAAACTCAATCAAATCCAGCAAAGAATACGAGCCCTAACTAACCAATTTACTCAATTATTCACAAATATGATGTTACCAAGGCCAAATAAAAGATGTTATCTAACAATTGTTGACCTACCAAAGCAACCCATCTACTCTAATTAGCCTGAAACGTCATAATTAAGAAACACCCAAATTCGACTCATGAACCCTAATACACGAATTCTATCAATTAAGCCACGTGACAGATTCAAGAGATTGAGTACCTGATAATGAGTAATGAATGACTACTATAAACACTTACAATCAATGAAAAACTCAAAATCAAGAAATCTGGGTCGAGTGGAAAAATGGCAGCGCTGGGTCGTTGTTTTGGTTTTGTGAAAATAAAATGAATTTTCGACTTGTTTATATAGGTGAAACTTTAGAGAGTTGGCAGTTTTGGTCCTTGTATGTAACACCTGGTACTTTTCCTAAAACCTATTTCTAGCCAAATATCTATTTTCGTACCTGAGATACTTTTAAACTTTTAATGCATGTTAATTGGGCATGCTATAAGGATTAGGGTTTGATATGGTGGTGGTTAGTTTGTGAAAGTAGTGTGTGTGTAACCGGAGAAAAAAGTGAATGAGAAATATGTGTGTGTGTGTGTGTGTGTGTGTAACCAACCCATGGATTGAGTTACATAGTATAATTACTAAAATATTCCTCAGTAAATAATTATATTAAAATGGAAATTAATCTTAGCCATTGGATTGAAGTTGGATGGGTGGTTGAGATCACATTTTGGGATCTATGGTAATTTGGGAATCTATACGGATCTTTTGTCTACTAAACAGTTGGACCACAATATAATGTTTGGCATTAAACACGTAAGATCTCTATGTTTTTTGTGTGATATAAAAGGCCATTCGTTGAAGATAAAAGTATATTTAACTCATATAAAGTTTTACGATGAGCAGATTGTTAAATTCATTGACATTCAACAAAACTGTAGCAGAGTAACAATTACGACTAATGAAATCTCAAATCAAATGATCATGATCATATATTAACAAGATATATACTTATATAAGTGACCGAGACACTCGTTACTAGCTAAACCGTTTAACTTAAATAACGGTGTCATAAAGATATATCTATACTGCCTTATAATGTATTTATGACACCTATATTTAAAAGTCTTAAAATGTTTAAGACCAAAAAATATTTTTTTAATAGGAAAGATGCATAAACATATAATTTAAAGCCTAGAAATTAAGTGTCTTTAAAAAGTCTAGGTTGTTACAAGTATACTTTTCAATGCTTGTAATTTTTTAAGACTTACAAGAAAAGAAGCATAGTGTACATCTATACTATCTTATAATGTATTTAGGACATCTATATTTAGAAGTCTTAAAAAGTTTAAGACCAAAAGTATTTCTTTAATAGGAAAGATGCATAAACATATAATTTAGGGCAAATGGCACAAAAAGGTATCAAACTTAGGGTCCATTTCTAATCAAGGTACTCTTCATTTTTTCTTGCATAAAAAGGTACCCAACAAAATTTTTTGGCGGATTTGGGTTTTTTACTAACGTTCGTTAACTCACTTCGTTAGTAAATTACATGTTTGGTCCTCGAGTTTGTATACGCATTTCATGCACCATCCACCATCACCACCAACCTCCGCCACCATCACCAACTACCACCACCACCTGCCACCTCTACCACCATCATCCACCACCACCACCAGAAGCTATCACCACTGTCGCCACCAACACCACCCTTCCCCACCACCCACCTCCACCACCACAATTTAAAACGAAACAAGAAATATTATACAACTCTCACAGTCCATATTTACAGGAAAAAAAAAATCAAAGATGACAACCACAGTCAACAACTATTACTATCCCATTTTCTCATCCAAATATCCAATACTAACAACTCACGTACACAATACAGTCAACATCTAAACCCATCTCCAAATGAAACTCAACTCAAATTTATATGAAAAAAAAGGAGGAACTAAGATTGCTTTTTATTTAGTATCTTACAAGAGATATCAAGATCTTTATAGACCTTTACAAATCAAAAGCAAGCTCATCATAGATCTTTAACATACTAAATACAAAAGTAATCACCTACCCGAGACCCTGGTTTGGATCTTGAAGCCGTAATAAACATAGACTACAACGGTGTTTGTGTTTAAGTACTTCGTTTTGACTGATTGATTTGAATAATAAGGGTGTTTCGTTGTATTGGTGTGACAAGGTTGTGTTCGTATGAATTGAGTGATAAGGCATGTTTATTTTTGTGTTATAATGGAGCGCTTATTATTCATGAAAATAGAAGGATATTTAATTTAATTTTGATGGGGTTATAAGGTTGGAACCCATGGAGATATAAGGAAAGCTTTTGTTACAAATGGGAGCTGCATATGTGATTGGTTTGAAATCCTAAGGAGGCTCTGAAATGAAGGAGCTACAGGGATGTATTTGGAGAGATAAGGAGACGATGATTGTAGCAGATCTTGGGGTGTTATACTGTATGGGTGTTATACTCGAGGACCAAACATGTAATTTACTAACGAAGTGAGTTAACGAACGTTAATAAAAAAACCCAAATCCGCCAAAAAATTTTGTTGGGTACCTTTTTATGCAAGAAAAAAAGAAGAGTACCTTGATTGAAAATGGACCCTAAGTTTGAATGTTTGATACTTTTTTGTGCCATTTGCTCTATAATTTAAAGCCTAGAAATGTTTGATACTTTTTTGTGCCATTTGCTCTATAATTTAAAGCCTAGAAAATTAAGTGTCTTTAAAAAGTTTAGGTTGTTACAAATATAGTTTTCAATGCTTGTAATTTTTTAAGACTTACAAGAAAAGAAGCATAGTGTACACCACTTTAATGCACGTAATTTTCAGACTTACAAGACAAGAAGCATAGTGTACACCACTTTAATGCACACATAAAAAAAAAAATAATAAAATAAAAAAAAAATCACATTAATGCTATTTAATGTAATCAATTAATTAACTGATCAATAAATACAATTAATACAGTTATTAAAACATACTTTACATAAGAAATACAAATTATCAAACAT
>LBNU01023786.1:4878-27731 GCA_014162995.1 Artemisia annua
AAATAATTTTCTAACGCACTAAAAGACAAAAGAAAATTTTTGAAAAAAGAAAATTAATTATTTAATAAAAATTCTATTTATTATGAATTAAAAACTAATTAACATTAATTAAATTCTAACAATTAATCTATCCAACTATAAATTCTGAAACTTTTTTGGAAAATACTACAAGTTAATTAAAACCTAAGAAAAATATAAAAAGTGGGGTGCATAGTTTAAAAATAAGCAGCAAATAAGCAGAACAAGGTTGATAAGCTAATTCAAACTAACTTAACAACAAGAGTTGTATAAAAAATGTTGCAAAGTTTTAATGAAGAAGTCCCAAGGGCGAGTTGGTTACTGAGTGGTGTGTTGTGTCTGTTGTGAACATGAGGTCTGGTGTTCGAATCCCACCCCAACCTTTTTGAAGATTTATTTTTTTTTTCAGTTTTTTCTTTTACAAACCAATAAAACACATAACAATAAGCAATTTTGTTAACTAAAACTTTTTCTGAAAACTGATGATAAGCACAGCAAAAACGAAGGTTAATAAGCAGTTGGGGTCTTAAGCTAGAAAAAGGGATTAAAGGTTCTAAAAAGCTAACATAAGGCTATATATAAGCTACACTAGGGGGAGGGAAAAGCTAAAAGAATACAATGGAAATCCTAATAAGCACTAAGGGAATGGAAAATAAGCAGTGCCTAAGCCTAAAAAGCACTATATCTATCTAATCTTAAAACCACTGCAAAGGGAAAAACAGCCTAGAGGGGGCTAGTTTAGGGCCATGAAAAGCTATCTAAGGAAATTTCTGAAAATAATCTAAAGATATACTCATGCTAACAAGCGGGCAAAGATGTCTCAAGCCAATTTTTAGGTCATATGGACAAGGAATGAACGGGTTAAAAATGCAAGTTTGAGACTGTTTGGGACAGCAGGCTGCTGAACCAGTGGTACAAAATGGGTAGAAATAAGCTACCAAAAAGCCATTAAATTCCAAGATAAGCACAAGCATGCAAAATATGAACTACGAATAACTTGCACAACTAATTTTAGAACCTAAATCAAATTAAAATCTAGCTAAAATTGGAATAAAAAAATGGGCTGTTGGACTTTGCTTAACTGATGCAAATGGGTCAAAAGGTGGAAAAAGTGGGTGAAAGTGTGAATTTGACTGAAAACAGTAAACTACCAGGTTGTGAGATGTGTTATATCCTATTGTGACCTAAAATAAATCATGTATAACAACTAAAGTGCCTAAACCAAAGATCTAAGATGCCTACTAAAAAAAGATCAGTTGAACCTAAAAATTTTAGGAACTAGCTACAAATCTTTTAAAACTACTTAGAACTAACAAATTTTACATGAAAATGGTTACTAACTACGAACTAAACCTAGTTCAAATCGAAAAGAGTGGACAAAACAGTTTTAAGTGCTAAGAACTCCTGGTGCCAAACACTCTAAATGTTGGCTGTTTGAGGTTTCAACTACAAAAGCAATTTTCAATCCCAATTACAGTAAGATGGGCGTGTAATGAGCTAATGTAAAACATAACAAGTAAATGACAAGTGATAATAAGCAGTGGATAACAAATAAAAAGCATAAGCAGTTTCAAAAAAAAGGGCATACTACAATGAACATCAGGTAAAAAAAACTCAATTGCATTGATTTTAAAAGTAAAGAGTACATAAAACTTTAAAAAAAAACTAAGTAGACTAAAGATCTAAACTAAAACCTACTACTTGACTCCCCTTGAAGGCTACAATAATGATCTATATATACTAAAAAGCTAAACTAAGGTTCTTGTTCCTCTTGTGCTTGTTCTCTGAGAGGAGTGAGTAAAAGTCCAACTTTGTGCTTTCTTTGTTCAGTTGCAGCCCTTGGATGAAGCTTGGTGACTACTCAAATCACTCACAGCCGTGGATCAATTGTATGCTTGTTTGGGATTGCCAGCGTGGCAATGGAAGGGCAACATGTGAGGGGTTGGTATCACGTGAAGGGGGAGGTTTTTGAGGAGGTGATGGCGTGTAGCAGGAAAAAGAGGGGGAGGGAGTTTATGGTTCAGCGTGTAAAGAGAGGTGAGGAGGAAGATGGGAGGTTGTGGTTGACTGGTGTTTGACCAATGATAAAAAAAAAACGTTTTTATTATTTGAATTTGGGTTGGGTTAGGGTAGTGTAGGAGTGTTTAAGTGTGGTGGGCTATGTATGGATTTGGGCTAGTAAGTGTGTTGGGTTAGGAATAGTTAGGGTTTAGTTAAGTTTAGTATTAGGATAAGTAAAGGGTTTAATGTTAGAGCTTCTTGATGAGTAGTTGTACGTTAGCATCTATGTCTACTTATAGGACAACAGGTGGTAATATAATGTAATTTTGGATGTCAGGGATTAGGTAATTTATCCAGATCAAGCTCCACTCACCTGTAGATAATAGCCCTATGTAGGTAGTTGACCTTCGTAATAACTGTATGTGATAATTGTATCTTTATGTCATTTTACGATTCTAATTAGTGACAAGTTCCGGAAAATACCCGGTAGAGGCGGTGCGCATATTTTATGGCTACCTTATAATCCTTCATAGTACTATGCGTTTATTTTCTCAATATTTGAATGTTTTATATGTACTTGTAGTATTCAAGCTATAGTAAAACAGCAAGCGTTGTGAAATTTGGTTCCATAGGAATCCGTTTATTATGGTGACTGAAACGTAATGATTCGAACATTGCGTGAAGGACATCGCGATATTTCAAAGTGTACCTTTTGATGATGTTGTACTCGGAGAGAGAATTGTATGGTAAATGAGTGCTTATGATTTCACATACCTATTTATTACAGACCACATGTCATCCAGATATTTCTACGCTCTATAAAGAAACCACAAAGAAATAATTGACGTTTAAAGTCCCTAAGCAATTTTCGAACCTTAAAGAGACTAAACTCGTGTTGTTTGAAATTTTAGTATGTGAATGTTGCTGGAAAGTGCGTACTTATTAACAAATAGGCAAACAAAATCATCAGAAATTCTGGAAAGTACCAAGAAACCGTAGACAAGCTTCAGCACAGTAAGAACTATGGTACTGATACAAATGAAGTATTGAGGAAGAAGACGCAGCTAAAGTTAATCAAGCCATAGATGATGAATATGTTTTTACAAAAGTTTATAGATATGTCTCGCGACTGTAGAGCCAATCGTTTGAATATAACAGGAATTCATCTTTGGTGACGTTGATTACCAGTTTCCTTAAACTCAAGAAAATAAAAAGAGACGCGTAATCGAAGCTCCAAATAATTATCAGGGAGTGACTTCACAAATTTCGATTTTGCCAAACCTGCTTCTTACACCTCATTAAGCGTCTTAGAGAGTGGACCTTTTATTGGTACAAAGCACGTTCATAGTAGCACGCTACCCAGATATTCGTGAGATCGAGGTAACAATGCAGATTTTTTAACGTTTGAGGCAAATTCTGCTTAAGACCTTTAAGCGGTTGTTGGAAGATATGTAATAGAGTCTTTATTCTGTCTATTTCTATAATGTAGCAAGAGTCTTAGTCGCGCAAAGTAGCGTCAGAGCACGATCTATTGTGTGGGTAAGAACATAGGAGATTCCGTACCATCTCAGGCTTTCGAGTTAAATAGCCAAGGGCGACCCTTATGTCTTCACATGCAGAGAGCTAATTTTATTGCTGGCTGAGATGTAAATAATAATTTTGTTCTTTAAGTTTTGACACAAAAACTGTGGTGCTTTATTTCATAGCAGGGTTTCATTATAGACTCGATGTCTTAAGTAACACTTATTCTTAGCTTATTTGCTCTTCATCGTAATATTTCTTCTACATCTTTTAATTTTGAGCTTATTTGTTTGTCATCTTAACCTAATACAAGCTTTTATAAATACTTTCTACCTACCTTTGATGCATGTCATATTTTATATTCGATGCTATGGTCTTAAGAAATATTGCGCTTCAAGCAGGTCTTTAAAAAATGATTTATTGCCTGTGTTGTTCAGATATTTTAAGACAAGATTATCCTACATCTAAATGCCCTTAGCCTGAATACTTGAACGGAAAAACGGGATAAGTACTACTAGCCAAGTGTGGAAGAAATCTTTTTTAACAAAAGGATTTTGAAAACGCATATCCCTCGGATAGAAACTTTTAGTCAACAATGATCGGATATTGGGCGCCTGGATTGAAAACAGTGCGCATCAATCATCACGATCAGAGGGAAATTTGAAATAAGAGCAAACAACAACAAAATCATCGCACAGCAAGGGAATTCCCCCAACACTAGTTTTTTGAAAATAGAACGAAGACAGAACAGTGGTGAAAAACCCACCATGGATTGCTACTTTTTTTTTGTTAACCGAGTCGCTACATATGACTCCGTACCTCCCTTTCGTATATATTTTATGACCATAGATTAAATTAAAGAGAGTTAGTTTTAAGTTGGATTAACGAAAACTATTTTTTGTCTGAAAATAGTTTGCTGTCCCGATTCTTTAACAAGCAAAACCGGACTTTACTTGATATCTAGACTAGCCGAGGCCTAAAAAATACGCTAGTATGCTTAAATACCTTCGCAAGGATATAAAGAACTTAGCAAACGGGCTTAAAACGAGCAAGATACGGTCTTCCGAATATTTTGACGAAAAATAAAATTTTGGCAGTTTTGAGTGTAGTTGCTGGTGGAATTGTAAAAACGAGTTTTTGAGCACTTCCTACACATTTTTAGCCGAAACGGCATGCACGAAAATGGTAATAATCCTTATACTTTAGTTAGGCACGTTAGGGAATATATATATAATTACAAATCACTATTCATAAATTTTGTCTAAAAATTGTTTAATGTCAAAATACTTGAGCAAGGCTTGAACATTAGCGAATAATTGTGAACATGCAAATATTTGCGAACACATAACTTCATTTGACGAAAGTATATATCTTTCACTACTAAACTACTTTACAAACATTTTGTAAAAATACGTACGATACACATCATAAGATCCTAAGACGACTTATATATTTCTAGGTTGCTGTTGAGTTTTCACGCGTAAAAACTCATTTTCCCTATACTTGAGTACGTTGATTGCTTCAGGTGAGTCATAGCCACACTTTTACTCGTTTAATCACTTATTCAACTCTTTGGGGGTGAGAAATATGCAAAACACTTTTATGGACCAACTGAAACTTATGCTTTATTTAAAACTATTATGTGGATTAGCCTAAGCCCTTGAATCCCACTATGCCCAAACTCATGGACCGTCAATTCCTGCTGGGAAGCGCGAATGTTATAAATAGATCTATTGTGGGTGACTCCCCCGTTCGGTTTGGCCGGATAGGCAAACGCGAACGTATAACATGTCGAATTACAAGTGTATCGGGATAAACCCTTGCCGGGCCTTTATATTTAACATGCTTCTAGAGCATGCACACTGTCGTAGCTTCGGTTGCATGAACTTAGTGCTAACGTAATAGACTTTTTATTGGAATTTGTCATTATATTCGTTGTAATGGTCATATTCCTGCTCATGGTCCAATCTTATCATTAAACCTATGAACTCACCAGCTTTTTGCTGACTTTTAAGCATGTTTTTCTCAGGTGCTTAACTTATTGATGCGTGATATTTTGAAGGCTTGGCATGGCAAGGTCATAGGCATATTTGGAGTGGAAATAATTCCCACACTTAACCACTTTTGTATTTGGGACAACTAAAAACTTAATGGGCCTTGTACTCCAAATTCGACTATGATGTCAACTTTTATTTAAATTAATGTATGTTTCAAAACGGGTTTGATAATCCGTTCTTTATTACCTTGTGTTGTGAATACCAATTGAGTAGCACCCCATGACCCGAATGCTTCCGCTATACCAAAAATTTGGGGGTGTTACAATATGCGCATCATATGTACTTAAATGCCTAATAAGGCTAGACACACTCGTGACCCATATTGCATCATCTTTCCGGCTGCCACCTCAGCTTTCTCTCTCCTCAACCCATATTCACCTCTCTCTTCACAGTGGTGACCCATATATTTTTTTTTAATTCAAACATTTTAAAAAACAATTTTAAAATTCATTAAAAATAAAAAAACATTACAATACTAAATCAAATTAAAAAGATCATTAAACATTAAAAACATTACGTAAATTATTGAAATAAAATTAAAAAGATCACAGAAATTCTTCATCGTCTTCGTCCTCATCGTCCTCATCTTCATCTTCATTGTCATGAGGGAGATGATGATGTCTACGATTTCTCCAAATGTGCTCGACCAAATCAGATTTTAATTTTATATGAGTTGATGCGTTCTCGAGCTCCTGAGTAACTTCTAAAGATTCTTCAAATGAATTTAAGGGATCGTGTGGTTGGTGGACCTCCTCTTCGAACCATGTAGGACATATCGCCCGCTGCTTGTGTTGAATGATCATATTATGTAATATGATACATGTATATATAATATCTCGGAGATCGTTTTTATACATCCCTCGAGCCGGAACTTTAAGCATTTTCCACTTCTTCTTCAACACACCAAAAGCCCGTTCCACATCTTTCCTTGCCGCTTCGTGCTTCCTCTTGTACAACATTCTTTTATGATCATCCGTGGGAGGATTTGAAATGGACTTAATAAGAACGGACCATTGTGGATATATCCCGTCAGTAAGATAATATCCCCTTTTATATTGTACACCGTTAGCTTCGAATTCAAGGTCTGCTGCTCTCCCAGCTCTGATATCATTGAAGACAGGGGAACGACGTAAAACGTTTATGTCGTTATTCGCACCAGAGACACCAAAGAACGCATGCCAAATCCATAAATCTTGGGAGGCGACCACCTCCAATAAAATGAATGGATGTGGCCCATTATCACCCCTAGCATATTGACCTCTCAAACCATTTGGGCAATTCTCCCACTCCCAACTTGTACAATCAATGCTTCCCATCATCCCAGGAAACCCATGCTTATGCTCGTGATGAGCATATAATCTTTCAAGGTCAGAATACGTGGGTTTTCGCAAATACTCAACATCATATAACTCCATGATAACATTGCAAAACTTACGGAGAAATTCACGGGATGTTGTTGCGGCCAATGCCAGATTCTCGTCAAGAGAATCAGGAACGGCCACGTAACCCAATTGACGAATAGCTGCAGTACACTTGACCAATGGGGAAATACCAAGTACACCCCTACAATCAGGAGTTTGTTGAAAATAAGGAGAATAATCGGTTCCTCTCGAACAATTCGTGTGAACAGTGCTCGGCTCATTCGGAAACGCCGACAAAATGTTCTTTCATCGTGTAGCGGGGTTTCGGCGAAGTATGCCGTCACTAAACGATTGTGAGCAGCAACATGATCCATAGGTATGTACCTTCTTGAAACTTTTGGCTGGTGTGCTTGATACGCGTTCCAAGCAAACTCCGTAAACTCACTCATAACTTCATCGTCGTCGTCTGAAGACGAAGAACCAAACAAAAACTCGTAAGACGACATGGACATGGTGAATATTGATGATAATTTGTTTGAATTGTGTTTGAAATTGTGTGTTTGAAAGTGGGTTTGATGTTGTTATTTATAGGATGAAAAGTGGTAATTTTTTTTGAAAAAAAAGTTTTTTTTTTTACTCCAAACGGTCACATTTATTTTTTTGAAAGTTGGAATATGTATTAAATATTGCAAATGTTGAAGCTTTTTTGTGTTCAATGTCGGTTGGAATTGCAACCCATATTGCAAATTTGTTGCCGGCAACCGATTTCAAAAAAACCACCCACAGTGGGCACGACCAATTTGGATATCGGTCGACCCATATCCTCGACCGAATTTTTCCGTTCCACTGTCACAAGCCTAACTAATCTTGAAAATAGAAAACTATAATAATAAAAATAAAAAAGCCTACGAACTTTGACCCTACTCATCAATTCCTCATTTAAAATTTAAAAGTTTTTCACCATACCGCGAAATTTGTCATTTACTATGATAACATGGTGGGAACAAGGATTATGACATAAATAATGAATCGAGGGATAAATGGTTTTACGCTTGATTGCACATGAAGATCCAACTTTTGAATATAAGAATCTTTTACCGTCTTTGTCATCCATTTATGGAAGAGTTAACTACATTTTTGGTCATCGTGGTTTACCGGGTATAACGGTTTTGGTCCAATAGTTTAAAAAGTAACGGATCTAGTCCAGTTTTGGTCCAATTTTCGTTGACCATAGGTTTGACTAGTTAAAAAAAATGATATGCCTAAAATACCCTCACCATTACGCACAGAATTTGCACCATTCGTCCCTGAGCTAACGGCCGTCAGTTCTGTTACTTTCCAAAAAAAAAAATTCAATTTAAAAAAAAAAAAATTCGAAAAAAATTTTAGAAAAAAATTCAAAAAAAAAAATTGAAAAAAAAATCAAAAAAGTATTTTCGCTAAAAAAGGTTTCCAAAAAAATTTAAAAAACTGTTTTTTAAAATTTTTTTTCTAAAAGTTTTTTCGAAAATAATTTTAGAAAAAAAAATTTCAAAAAAAATATTTTTGAAAAGAATTTCAAAAAAATATTTTCGCTAAAAAAAATTCTAATTTTTTTTTTCTTAAAAATTTTGAAAAAAAAAATTTAGAAAAAAAATTTTTGAAAAATAAAAAAAAAATAATTGAAATTTTTTTCTATAACTTTTATTTTCAAAATTTGTTTTTCTATAAAATTTTAGAAAAGAAAAACATTTGAAAAAAAAATTCTAAAATATTTTCTAAAAAAAATTTAGAAAAAAAATTTTGAAAAAAAAAGTTTTTGAAAAATAAAATTCAAAAAAAAATTACTAACGAAGAAATACGGACGGAAACATAAAAAAGCGGACAAAACCGTATGAAAACTTAAGAAAAATGGACGAAAAAATAAAAAAAGCGGAAAAAATCGTATGAAAACATAAGAAAAACGGACGAAAACGAATAAAAAAGGACGAAAACATAAAAAAGCGGACAAAACCGTATGAAAACGTAAGAAAAACGGACGAAAACGAATAAAAACGGATTACAACGGACAAACAAGTATGAAAACTTAAGAAAAATGGATGAAAATGTATAAAAACGTATGAAAACGTATAAAAACGGATTAAAACGTAATAAAAACGAACAAAAACGTATAAAAACGGATTAGAACGTATTAAAACGGACAAAAAAGTTTGAAAACGTAAGAAAAACGGACGAAAACGAATAAAAACTAATGAAAACGTATAAAAACGGACAAAACCGAATGAAAACGTAAGAAAAACGGACAAAAACGTAAGAAAAATGGACGAAAACGTATAAAACGGACAAAACCGTATGAAAACGTAAGAAAAACGGACAAAAATGTATAAAGGACTAACGATGTAAATGATTGTTGGCTAAATGGACTAACGTTGCCACATGATAACTAACAGAACTGACGGCCGTTAGCTCAGGGATGAATGGTGCGAATTCTATGCGTAAATTCGAGGGTATTTTAGTCATATCACGTTTTTTTAAAACTATTGGACTAAAAGTGTTACGGGTCGTCGGATCTTGGACTGGATCCGTTACTATTTAAACTATTGGACCAAAACCGTTATACCCGGTAAACCACGAGGACCAAAAATGTAGTTAACTCTTTATGGAATTTTTTTGCAGTCACAATATATGAAATTTGAATATGATGAAAAAGAATCAGTGTTAAATTTATCAAATTGTAATGAAGTAGGCATACTTAGAACGGCAATAAAATATCTCATAATATAAACATCACAGACTATCTCACATGTTTTAAGCAAGATTTGAACCCACAATCATTTGATTTTGAAGCTTTTCATACAACAAAGAGTATCACTAAGAGCGGTGGGTACAGTGGTGCCATAGATGTGGTGCCGTTCTCCAAAAGTGGTGCCACGTCAGCAAAACACAGAAGACACCAGAAATGCTTTGGCACCACATTTTGTGCCGTTACAGTTGGCACCAGAAAATCTGGTGCCGTTCTCCATTTCTTTTTTCATTTACAAAAAACAATAACAATAACTAAAATAAACTTCATTAAATTAAAAAACACACAAACATTACATTAAATTTAAAAAACATGCATAAAAATAAAAACCTACTACATAAACATATAAATAAAAGCCTACTCGTCGTTGGTAGGATACTTTGCCCGGATTTTTGCTTGTTGGGCTCTCACGATCGCCGCGTTCATCGGATCCATCTTGTTTGTTTCCATTTGAAGCACTCGCATCTCTTCAGCAATCCTTTGAGATTCATATAAAGTAACTCTCGCGAGTGACTCTCGTTCCATAACATCCAACTTTGCCTTGCGCTCTAACTCGAGTTCTTGTTGCATCATTTCATGAAACATTGACGGGTTTGAACCGGAACTAGCTAGCGGTCGAGTTTGACGAACGTTGACTCTTGGAAATCCGGTGCATGCCTTCAGGCCGTGGCAATGCGTCTGGTCCAAAATGCTCGGGTTCCTCCTCCGTAACCCGAAGACGATTTTGCCTTGCCATTGTCGATTCGGGATTTTTCCACTTGTGCTTGTCTTTCAAAAAGGACCAAGGTTTCATGTGTTTAAAGTCCGTACCCGTCACCGACTTACACAAACAATGCACCATCGCCATAAAATCTTGATCATTTTCCCCACTCATAGCGCTTGTTTCATTCACTAACGAATTCCACCTGCCCACCTCTTTGTTCAATTGAGTCCATTTTCCCGACAACATGTCCTTGGTACGAATAGTCCAACGTTTTCTTTCGGCTTCCAAATTGTATACGTCAAGAATTCTATACCAAAACGTTTCCTTTGATTGACCCGAACCTCTCTTTGGATCCTCGGATATTTGAATGTAACACTCCGCAAAAAGCAACTCCTCATCTTGGTTCCACACGTTACGAGGTCGAGTACCACCTTGCGTCTTCCCCTTCCCCTTAGTCTTCGTCTTCTCCTTCGTCTTCGTCTTCTTCGACGTCGGGGTCGGGATCGCCTCCTCTTCATCTTCGTCTTCATCTTCATCTTCATCTACGTCTTCGTCACGTAGATGAAAGGATCCATGGTCGGAATTTGGTTGTGAAGGGATGCCTTGGGTTGGTTGTGATTGAGTAAATTGTTGTTGTTGAGTAAATTGTAGAAATTGTTGCATTTTCCATTGACTAAATAGCGCTTGTTCTTCAGGAATCTTGTATGGGTTTGATGGTAAGGTAGGATAGTTACCCGATTGATTGTATGGATTCGAAGACGAGCCCAGATTGTTGGCCGGATTTTGAGAGGTGCTCGTCATTTGGTTCGACGGGTCATTGAGCATGTTATTAATCCATGGTGAGTTATTANTGTAGAAATTGTTGCATTTTCCATTGACTAAATAGCGCTTGTTCTTCAGGAATCTTGTATGGGTTTGATGGTAAGGTAGGATAGTTACCCGATTGATTGTATGGATTCGAAGACGAGCCCAGATTGTTGGCCGGATTTTGAGAGGTGCTCGTCATTTGGTTCGACGGGTCATTGAGCATGTTATTAATCCATGGTGAGTTATTAGAATTCATTTTGGTTGGAATAGAATTGAGAATTGGAAGTGTGTGTGATTTTTTAAAAGTTAAACATGTTATTTATAGTTAATTTTAGGGATAATTTTTTTTTTTTTAATTTTTTTATTTTTTTTTTACCGTTTATAAAACAAACGGTCATATGACCGTTGACCACCCAAACGCTCCCTTTTTCAAATTAAGATTCAAATCCAACGGTAACAAAAGGAAAAAAAAAATACGAACGGCGTGGCGTTGTGGTGATGGCGCGAAGAGGAATGGCGCCACTCTCGGTGCAGTGCGCCGTTCTCCAAACTGGCGCCGTTCTTTGGCACAGCCGAATGACAGTATGACACCACCGTACCCCAGCCTATAAAACACAAGCCCATTTGGTAGTTTATTTATGGTTACACAAAGTTTAATATTCTATCCAGGTAATAAATAGTATGACAACCATTATTTAATATTAGTTATGACTTATGATGCTTTATTTCTTAGATAGAAAGATTGATCATTTAATTGTAACTATATGAAAGTATTCATCCCTGGGCGTTAATAGTTCAAGCGATGATATATTTAATAGCTAACATTCCTCAATGTCATTATCCAAAAATATTTGACAAAGTTTGTTAGAAATGAAAAAATTGTGGTGGTTAAATGTAACTATCCAAACAGCTTGGTTCACTGTCTTTAAGAATAACGTGAGTAAATTACACCGTTGGTCCCTCAACCAACTCAAATTCTTAGATTTAGTCTTAAAATCGACAAAGTTGCACCGATAGTCTCCAACATCCTGATTTTGTTTCGCCGGGGCCCAAATTCCTAATGCTCGTTAAAAATCCATTAGCTGCAAGGCCATTTTCATATTTTGGCATTTCTTGTCCAAACACCTTATAATACTGTTGATCTCTGAATTTCTCAACACTCGAATTAAAAATAAATACATCAATCGAAACACTCTTCTTCTTCGACCTCTCCTCCACCACCATCATCATTACCATTTATCTCAAATAATAAAATTATAAACAAACTTTTCAACACAAATCTTCCAAACCCAGATCTAAACATTAAACTAAAAAATCTCTTCTTCTACATCACCACTCTCCTTCAACATCCAACCCTCATCAGCATCATACCTAGCAACATTATCGCTATCACAATTAATAATCTCGTATAACTTTATTTTCCAACTCATATGATATTATTTTCTCAAATGCCAACATGACAACCGGATCTCACCATCATTTTGTTTCATTCAGTACATAATCCCACAAAGCTTTTTTTTTCCCTTCACAACTTATGCATTTCATTTCTATAATCCGCCTGATAGCTCCTAATTTATACATGTTTTAGCTATCAAATGCCCATGATAATTACTCATTTTGCCTTGTTTTTATTGAATATCATAGTTAATTACTCTAAATTTGTGTTTTAGTAATTACCTGGAGCAAAAGGGGAATTCTCGCGGAAAACACCAAAAAATAAGCTAAATTGCCAAAGTATGATTGAGTGCATTTTTCAGCCAATTGCCAATCCTTAAGCATACGCTGTATGCCATTCCTTAGGCAAACGTCGGATGTCGTCTCTTCAAGATTTATGTCCAAGTTGAAGATGCATACGCCGTATGCCATTCTTATTGCATACGGCGTATGAACTCTCGTCATGATTTCATATTCCATGTATTGAAGACCATACGCCGAATGTCCAATCCAATGATACACTGTATGGAGTGATTCTAGAAAATTCGTTTATGCTATTATAGAGGCACACAAAGTATGACAGTCCAGTTGCATACGTCGTATCCATGGACGGGCCTAAGCCCTTTTTAGCCTATAAATACACACCCATTCGACACATTTGAGAGAGTTTTGGAGTTTTGAAGTTAGAAGAAACCCTGAATTCTTTTTAGGAAGCTAGAGAAGAAGGAAAGACACCAAGAGTGAAGGTTTTACATATCATAAACATTTAAGTATCGGTTTTTCATTATGATTTTGATTATCTTGTCTACTCCGAATAATCTTTGCTTATCATTTGTTATAGAAGGCTAAGGATTTTGTGCTTGCCTTGTTATGAACCTTTTTGGGTTAGGTCTGAGAGAGAGAGAGAGAGAGAACTCAGAGAGAGAGAGAGAGAGAGAGAGAGAGAGACTTTGAGAGTCCTTGGCTCTAAAAGTCTTATACACAAGTTTCAGATCCATGATCCTGTTTTTCTTAGTATCTGAGGGACCTTCAAAGCTATGAACCTAGTCAATCCAAGTTTGTTTGGCTGTTTTACAGTTAATGACTGATTCCATTATATCATCAAGGAGACAAGATATAATGATGCTTTTAAGGCGTGGGTCCTAATTGACCACCCTTCTCTCATCAGCAGTCCATTGAGCTTCAGGATTGGGTAAACCTTCAGCTGTTTTAGGGATCAATGGACCTTCATTAATGCACTTAATGTAGTAAGGTTCCATTTCTGTTAAGTAGTAAAGCATGCGTTTTTTCCACTTATTAAATTTACCAACTTCAAGTCTGGGAGCAACAGCTGAATAGCTTCCTCCCTTTTTGTCGACTAGTTGGGGTACATTACTTGCAGCCATGGTAGGATCTTGATTTTAAAGACTTTTGAGCACTCTTTTGAAAGTTTTATAAACCAGAGGCTCTGATACCACTTGTTGTTCCCTTTACACAATTAGTATTAACTACAAACTTAAACTAATCATGTTCCATGGTTGAGTAATGTAAAGAAATACTTTGTTAAAAGATAAAACGTAAAGTAAAAGACAAAAAAGTTTTTCAATGTTTAATTCTGTTTGTAATTAACAAAGAATTATATCCATGTGTTTACGTAATAACACTTGAGATTGAATGACAAGTGTGGTAATTCTCCTCTCTAAACTTGAGCTAAGCTTAAGTACAACTATGCAACCAACTGAGCTATGCCTAGGGACTTAGTTGTATTTAGAGGAAAGAAAGGAGTTTGTGAATGTGTACGCATTAAGTGCATAAACTTATCAACCTTTCTACTCCTGCTTATGATCCTATTTATACACAGTGAATTACAACTGTTATTGAAGAAGACAAAGATGAGCTAAGCTAGTATGGACAAAATAACTATGTATTTTGTCTCTGTTACAATATACTACTTTGGGTATAGAACAAAGTTGCTTTCTGAGTAGCAGTGATGACACTGCTTTGATCTTTTGCCATTCGGGAAAGTTTGACCTTTGCTTGATGAGGACTCTTCCTTATACGTTTCAAACTTGTCCTGCTATTCCTTTAGTCTAAAGTCTTCAATCTTTGGGTATTCAGTCTTTAGTCTTCAGTCATCATAGTTGTTGAGGAGATTTGGGGTTCAGTGAGTTATTGTCATCACTCACTGAACCCATCACCTTTTTCTTTGGCTCAGGTATTATTCACCGAGTCCCGCTTCACTGAATGGAAAGCCTTTCTTTTTAGACTTGTCCTGAGCATCTTAAAGATAACTCATTGAGTGACTATTCACTCAGTGACTTGAACGTTGTTTAAGGGTATTGTGACACCTAGGTTATATTTTGTTCAAATCCTAGATTAAGACTAACTAGGGTACAAAATAGACCCAACACAATATGAGATAACTAGGGAGTAATAAGATTCTAAGTAAACACATTTACCTTACATAAAAAGTTACCACTTTACTTTTCTGCATTAGTCTATTTTAGTTTTATTTAGTTCAATTAGTAGTTTAAATAACCAACTCTTCAAACCCTGATATTTTACTTTGCTTTCTAAAAAATATAAAAAATATAAAAAGAATTATCCCTCACCTTTAGACCTAATTCATCATACAATCCGGGCTTCACAACACTATTCCCCTAGAGAACGATCAATCCCCCGTGTCTTGCCTATACTATACTACAACGGTTAGGTACACTGCATAGGAGGATTGTAAAACATTTGTGGTTTTGCAAAATTCCGCTATCAAAACTCTAATGACCGCGAGATGACGGCGTCATAATTAACAAGTGACACCTTCATAACTGTAATTCTATATATATTTTCGTATTATTTTTATTCTAAATGATGGAACTGATAACATCAAATAGTACCGATATTTTAGTGTTAATTTCCCTTTATTATACTCATCTTTTGTGTTATTTTGTTAGGATATATACTCTTATTGTTTATATTCTGTTTTTGGGGCAAAGATGAGCATAGGAACGAAAAGACGCGGAAATGGAAGGCTATTGGTGGCATAAATATTACAATATTTATATTACGATATTTAATCTAAACATCCTCTTCATGTTTTGATGATGACAAAGATGTAAGTTACAACACATAACGTAAAGTGTTTAAGTTACTTGTAATCACAAATCATCTATGCATTCATACGTCAACGTCTCTCGACATCTCAACCATCTCGAGGTATGCTTCATCAATACTTCAAGGTATTATAAACAAATGTCTAATACATTTTATGATCAAAGGGATTTTATTTAGACATTACAAATTTTATAAAAATTTTGTTCTGATAAACATATTTATATATTTAGAAAAACACTTTTGGTATTAAAGGGAAATGTTTTAATTAAAAGAAGAATGTTATTAAAATAATATAACATATTATATATTTTGAAAAAACTTTTGGTATAAAGGAAAATTTTAAATCATACTATATATGAATTTAAATTTTAACCAAAATCAGTTTTATTTTCACCAAAATCAAAACTTTCCCACTAAAAGACAGAACAATCTGGCCGTATACAGCTGGCGCCCCTTAATTATAAGGGGCGGCCCCCTTAATTTTAATGGGGCCGGCCATGAATTCTTAAGGGGGCCGGCACGCTCCCCTCGTCAGATTTTGTAGAAAATTTCTCTCCTCATAAATACCACCTCAAACCCTGGTATTTTCTCACTCTTACATGAAAATTCAGATCCAAATCATTTCTAAACATCCTTACTAACAATCCTTTGATCATAAGATTCATTAATCTTGTTTCAAGTGATCCATCTTTCATTCATTCATCTCTCAAAGTGTAAAAGAAGAATACTTCTTCATCATCAAATCAAGACAGCTATTAGAGTCTAGTTTATGATTGATGTGAAGTTGTGAAATAAATTATGTAAGTATAGTAACAAGTAGATCAACATGATCCTACTTAGTAGTGAGTCAAGGGAGAGAGTAAGAAGTAGTGGGAAGAAGTAGTTGTGTGGAGAAGTCAATTATTGTGAAGATGTAGGTATTGGAATAATGTGTAGAAGTAGTGGAATTGTGAAGTCTTGAAGGAAGTGCTGTGATGTCTTTGAAGAAGTCATGAAGTCGTGAAGTCGTGAAGAAGTCGGTGAAGTTGTGAAGAAGTTGTGTAGTGATTGAAGTAGTGTCGTTGAGGATTGTTCTAGCTACTATTAGAACCCGACATTTAGCTTTGTTGTCGTTAAATTATGTAAGCAACGTTTGTGTAAGGTTTTCTCCGCAACAAGGGAGCTGTTGAGTAAGTGAAGAAAACTTCCGAGTAGGTGAACTCTTGGGGGGTGGAGTAGGGCAAGGACAGGAGACGTTGTAGCCGACAACTATAAAATCATCGTGTCCGGTTGCATCTTCTTTTCTTATCTCTTTACATTTACTCTTGCATTATCGCTTTATATCTATGCTTGATTTATGTGTTGGGTTGTTGTAACCTATATTTTATGATGATTTGATTTGTTATAGTTGGCAAGTTAATATTGTGATCGATGTGATAATATGTCGATACATTATTATCACTCCCTTTTGAGTTGTAACATAATAGATTGATTTGATACAAAACGTTTTTAAGATTCAAAAAAGAAAAACATTTTACATAAAGATCTTCTAGCTTTATTCATAAAACTAACTTTTGAAAACAAACTCAAAAGTTACACACTATAATTAATCATATGCATATACTATATTGTTTTCATAATAAACTCTAATTTTGAAGGTTTTTCAAAAACATTTTACAATTAAAAGAAAGGAGGGGAAAACTATTCAACCCCCCGTCTAGTTTTCCACAATTGCGTTATCAAGAGCCACGTCTGTTGGGGGAATTATGCTAAGTGAGAATTCTGCTGCTGGATTTCTTGCTGAAGAGCTTGGAATACTGCTGGAAGATAGGTTTCTGCGGAAGATAGTTTCTGGGTATGTGTTCTACGGATAAGAAAACGTCGTATGTATTAGGATTAAGCATGTGGAGAAATAAGCAAATCAGTTAGAATATACGTTTCTTGTGAAACGGTTTAGGGTAGGGTTCCTTGTCGTATAAAAGGAAATAATTATTATATTTGAAGTACAAGTTGGAAAAACAAGTTTAGTTTTTATAAAAGATCCATAGAGGTCAAGAGTTTCTAGTACTGACTTTGTTTGTTTTCCGCTTTATAATACAAGTATTAGAGACTTTTATTAGTGTGTTTGTGATTACATAAACATTGCTAACGATTCACGAGTCTCAAGATTCCTATCAAGGTCTTCATCTCAACAAGGTGGTATCAAGAGCCTCGGGAAGTCTCTGTGATACTTAAGAACATCATCCTTTACACCTCCTTAACCAAACACCAAAAACAAATGACTGGATCAGGACTCTGAATCAGAAGTTACACAAAATCAAAACACCACATCTCACTTTACAACAACTCAATCTCACTTCAACGTGGTAATTCAGCACTGCATAGTGTTTTCACTCAATACTCATAGAAGAAGAAGTCATTAGAAAAGTCTCAGATGTGATGAAGAGTATGAATAGCAGGTATGAATAAGTTTTTATTGCAAACTTAAATGTGTGCCGTTTGTGACTATTGCAGTTTCACAAACACTCCTTTTTTGTAACCTGTTCTATACATTAACAAGTGTAGAATAAGGTTCATCCACATGTAAAGACTGCAGGCTCTGATCAGTAGCATGGTACAAGGATTTTGGTTGCGTACCATGTAGATCCTAAAACTGCTGAAGAAATTCTAGCTGTGCAGAGGGAAAATAAAGCCAGAACTATTCTCCTTCAAGCTATACCAGATGATCACATGGGTGACTTTCACTTCATGCATGATGCCAAAGATATCTGGATGGCCATCAAAGCTAGGCTTGGTGGGAATGAGGAGTCAAGAAGGATGAGGAAATCAATGCTCAAGCAACAGTTTCAAGAATTTCAAGTCACAGAGGAAGAAGGTATCCACAAGGGATATGACAGATTCCACAGAATCTTGAGTCAGTTGAATCAGCTGCAGGCCAGGCCAGACAATGAAGATTGCAATGCAAAATTCTTGAGATCCTTACCTCCATCTTGGCTGCAAGTAAGCATTGCACTCAAAGCTAAGGGTGGACTGGATATGATGTCTTTTGATGATCTGTACAACAAGCTTAAAACTCTTGAGCCAGATGTCAGAAGTCCCATTCGTTCTTCCACTCCCACTTACTCAGCTTTTGTAAGCTCCACCTCCAATATGATGACTCATACTCCAAGCCCAATTTCCTCAGCTTCATCTTCATATACCACCACTAAATCCAATACTCAACCAACTTCCAATAGTGTATTGGAAGATGTACTTCACTAGTTTGTTGCTGACTATGAAACTCAGCAACAACTGGCTTATGAGGACTTTGAACAGGTGGATCCGTTGGATATGGAAGAAATGAACTTGAAGTGGTAGGTGGCTATGCTCTCATTGAACATCAAGAGGTTTGAGAACAAGTCTGGGAGAAAGTTTGGTTTCAATGGAAGAGATCCAGCTAGGTTTGACAGAAGAAAGATCAAGTGCTATACTTGTGGACAGCTGGGACACTTCTCAAGAGAGTGCAACGATAGGAAGACTACTGATGAGGTTAGGTACTCTACCTATCAGCAGAATCAAGGAGAGGTTGGAACTTCCAAAGCTGGACCTTCCAAAGCTTTGGTGACTGTGGATGATCATGTTGACTGGAAGACTCATGAACGTAGTGATGGTGAAGCTGATCAGAGTGGATTACTGGCCAGCTGTGATACAGAAGATCATCATGATCAAGTTGCCTTTATGGGCATCTCACAGGTACATAATTGTGTTTTTGGTTGTAGTATAAAATACAATGAGCTTAAGGTATCTTATGATGAACTGAAACCAACATATAATGAATGTTATAAAGAACTTGAGGCTTACAAAAATGGTTTAAGAACTTTAGAAAAACAAAAAATTTGGTTTCAAAAGAATCAGGTTACTTATGAAGAGAAAATAGGAGTGTTAGAGAGAGATTTAAAATGTGCACAAGATGAGTTGACATACACTAAGAAAGTAAATGCTAAATTAGAATCTGAAAACCAAGTACTAAAAGAGAAGCTAGACAAGGAAATAGCTACACATAAACAATGGTTAATATCAGGTGATAATTTAGCTAGTTGTCTATATAGTAGTCAAGCTGTAAACTCTGGAATAGGTTTAGGTTTTCAAAAATATGTTGGTTTAGAAGCTAGGAATGACCTTGGTAGAACAACACCAGCAGGATTAGCTAATTATGTTAAAGAAGGTAAATTACATGCTGTGCCTGGACCTATTAGAGGAGAACACATGCCCACTGACCTCTCCATTACTGTAGACTTTGATGGATCACACCATCTTTATGGCAAAAAGTCAAGTGACTTGCCAGACCCTAATTCTAATTCTGCTGACTTTGTCTCTTGTTCTACCAGTGACAAGTCTTCTGACCAAGGGTCTACTGCCTATACCAGTTGTGATTCAAGTGAAAAGTCAGACCTTCCCAAGACCTCACCCAAGCCTTCACCCAAGTCTCCATACAAGCCTGTTAGAGTTGCTGCTGATGAATCAAATTCAAAGACAGTTTCCTCTGAAGACTTGTTATTTAATTCTTTGCAAAACAATGCTTTTAATTCTGTCAAAAACAATTCTGTCAATGTTTGTGGTTTGAATGCTTTTAATGGAACATCTTTCACTTTGAATAAATCTTCTAAAAAGAAGAAATGTTTTGTTTGTGGAAGTAAATTTCATTTGATTAAGGATTGTAATTTTCATGAGCAAAGAATGGGTGTATGTGCTAGTCAGAAGAAACCTAGACCAATGTGGAAAAATGTTAATGACATACCATCTTATGTTCCACAAGCAACATGTAAAGCCAGCAGACACAATTCTGCTGATACACGTTTTCCATTTGTTTGGAAAAGATCTGTTGCTAGACCATATGTGAGACCAACTAGTTCTAATTTTCAGAATGGTTATTGGCCTGGATGTTTTGACTCAATGTATGTGGGCAGGGGATATTGGGATACTGCTGTGAAGCCCTCAGCAGGTTGTTCTTGGATTAACAAGGGACCTAAATATAACAGAAGGTCCAAGAACAATGGTGGATCTTATTCATCTACATGGCCTAATTCTCATGATCCACAAGGCAGGCTCAAGTCAGTGATGACTTGAGTCTCCAAAGTGTACTTATATTTTGTATTTATTTTTTGTTGTTGTAGGATCATCCTCTTAAGAGTAAAGATGTTGGCATAGTAGATAGTGGTTGTTCCAGGAGCATGTCAGGAAATAAAGAAAAGATGATTGATTTTGTACCCATAGAAGGAGGAGGCAATGTGACTTTTGGTGGAGGAGATGGTAGAATCACAGGAAAAGGAACTATTAGAACACCAAAATTGGATTTTGAGAATGTGTATTATGTAAAGGAACTGCAACACTTCAACTTGTTCTCAGTATCACAAATTTGTGACACAAAGAACAAAGTATTCTTCTCTGAGGATGAATGTCTTGTGCTCTCTAAAGACTTCAAACTTCCAGAAGATACTTCAATTCTGCTGAGAGTTCCCAGAAACAACAATTTATACACATTCAACATGAATGATGTTCAACCTGAAGGTGATCTAACATGTTTGGTGGCTAAAGCATCCCTGGATGAATCTACAAAATGGCACAGAAGGATGGCTCATGTGAATTTCAAGACCATTAACAAGCTTTCTAAACTTGGTCTAGTTCAAGGACTTCCTTCCAAAGTTTTCACCAATGAGCACAATTGTGTTGCCTGCAACAAAGGGAAGCAACACAGAGCCTCATACAAAGCCATTACAGCTGTGAGCACTATCTCAGAACCTCTTCAGTTGCTGCATATGGATCTCTTTGGTCCAACTCAAGTCAGAAGTATTGATCATAAGTACTTCTGCTTGGTAATCACTGATGACTATAGCCGGTTTTGTTGGGTATTCTTTATGAAAACTAAAGATGAAACATCTCAAATTTTAAAAGAATTTGTTACCCTTGTTGAAAACCAGCTAAACAAAAAGGTTAAAGGTATTAGGTGTGATAATGGGACAGAGTTCAAAAATGCTGTTTTAATAGAGCTTTGTAACTCTAAAGGGATAAAAAGGGACTATAGCAATCCAAGAACCCCACAACAAAATGGGGTTGCTGAAAGAAAGAATAGGACCTTAATAGAGGCAGCAAGATCAATGCTTGCAGACTCTAAGTTACCCACAATGTTCTGGACTGAAGCAGTAAGTACTGCTTGTTATGTTTTGAACAGGGTATCTATCACTAGACCTCATTTCAAGACACCTTATGAACTTCTCACTGGGAAAGTTCCTTCTATTCATTACCTCAAACCTTTTGGATGTCAAGTGACCATTTTGAACACTAGTGATCCACTTGGGAAATTTGATGGAAAAGCTGATGAGGGGTACATTGTGGGATATTCAGCTCATAGTAAGGCATATATGGTATATAATCTAAATGCTAAAAGGATAGAGGAGACTCTTAATATGAGATATCTAGAAGAAAAGACTTATGTTCAGGGTCAAGGTCATGCTTGGTATTTTGACATGGATTACTTAACAGATTATTTGGGTTATACTAGATTTGTTGCTAACCAATCTGCAGGTACACAAGAATCTCCCTCTAACAATGCAGGTGTCCTGGATGATGACTCAGAAGATGAGTCTGAACTTGATGAACAAACCATTGTTGTACCTTCATTTCCTCCTAACCAGTTTGCAGGTAATGGTGCAAAAGATTCTCCTGATAAGAATGAAGAAGAGTCACAATATGCAGAGGATCTTGCTAGACTCAAGAAACAAGAGCATGCAGCCACTCAAGAAGCTGAGAGGCTTGGTGAGAAGTTTGCAAAAGATGCTGAAGCACTCTTTAGACAAACAGCACAAGCAGTCAGTGGAAACCAGGATACTGCTGACAGTTCTACTGACAGTTCACCTATTTCTCCTGACATCACCAAATCTGCTGACAATCCTGCTGCATATACTCCCATTTCTACCAAGGTGTCCACAGACTTTGGAGAACCATATACCAGATTTCCAAGTCCTTCAGATCTTGGTAATCAACAACCCAAAGCTGGCATCTTCACCTCATCTTTCTATGACAGTGTTTTTGAACCAACAATGACCAATCTTGATACCACAATT
>LBNU01023786.1:47129-64992 GCA_014162995.1 Artemisia annua
ATATGATCGACTACATTATTATTCACACTCCTCTTATTGAGTTTAACTTAATAGATAATTTGATACAAAATGTTTTAAGATTTCAAAAGGAAAACATATTCACATAAAGATCAACCAAAGCTGTATTCATAAAACTAACTTTTGAAAACAAACTCAAAAGTACACATATATAATTAATCATATTGATTATATATTGTTTTCATAATAAACTCTAATTGAAGGTTTTTCAAACAAACATTTTACAAATTAAAAAGAGGGGAAAACTATTCAACCCCCTCGTCTAGTTTTCCACAATTGGTATCAAGAGCCACGTCGCTCTAATTTTCAAAACAAATGGTTTTAAAAATTGAGTACGATCCATGTATCAAATTATTTATTAAGGAGGATTAAATATGAAAAGTGTTTTGTTGATTAACTTGTATTAGTTTTGATGTTATATACACTAATTATACTAGCTCGAAATAATATTATGCTTAAAATAAGTGTTATATGTTCGGTATCCAAAATCAGGAAGTTACACATCTTTCCGCAAAGTCAGAAAACAATTTTTAAAAAAATAAAAAATAAAAAAAAAATAAAAAAAAAATATAATTTTGAGTACTAGATGGGCGGCCCCCTTAATTCTTTGGGCGGCCCCCTTAAATACTGGCCGGCCCCCTTAAAATTAAGGGGTCCGCCTGTCTGTTCGACAGTTTTTCAGAAACTTTGAAAAATCATATAAAATTAACCGTAAGTCCGTAGAAGTCGTGCCACCGGGCGTTTTAAAGGTAATTGAGTCTACTTTCATTTAAAAATACTTAAAAATAATCATTTCAAAGTTAAATTTGTCAGAAAGGTAAAATACTACACGGTGGTCAAACATTTGTGTCTCGTTTTACCGTAAAACTTTTGGTTTACCTTTTCCTTCAAGTTGGGCATTCCTAGTTGATATACTTTTGAAAAAATTAAGTATTTATGTTTTCAAAATATTGATCTTAATTAAATTATAGAATGGGGAGGAAACTATTTTATTTTCAAATAAAATCGAGCTAAGTAAATATTGGTGTATATAATACACAAAACGACGACAAGTGTTTTATGTGAATTTCTTTGTGATTTTATTTTCTTAATTGAATATATTAGATGATTGTTGCTATTTGAAGTTTAGCTAATTGTATATCTAAGCATATGTGCCCTGTTAGTTTATAGCTAGTTTTCCGGTTTATATTTAACTAGATCTTATGCTAGATTTCTTGCGTTAGGATTGCTATATTATGCTTGCATTGCATATAGGTATAGATGGCTTAATCTTACTCAAACATCTTGTAAATGAGTTAAATCTAGTCACCTAAATATTTTCAACAAATTACCATGTTTTACCTTAGGTTGTTTAAATAAGAGAAATTGAATCTTTTTAAAAACATTATTAGTTATATAAAAAGAAAAAGTATTTTCAAAATCTAAGTGTGTTCATTATACGCAACAATGAATAGTTTTTCAAATAAACAAAACATATAACAATCATGTAGTAATAAGTCAACTTTCAATCATTCACTAACCTCACTTATAAATAATCTTAGGATTAATGGAACACACTACCAAAATATCTATTTATTTAAAATGAGTGTTCGTGAGGGTCAAGAAAGATCTTGATATTATATCAATACATTATTCAAATTATGGTTGATATATTTATCAAATCTAATTGATATGTTTTTGAGTGTGGACAAGAAATTGGATTGTTATTTGCTTAGTTTCAAGATTATATCAAATTACAACAAAGGATATAGTCTTGAATCTACATACTCAATCACACTCGATTGATATGAAAATAACAAAATCCTTTTCCAAGACGATAAGAATATGCATCGGATCATAACTCACACTTGTGAATATGATGTCATATTGAGTCTACTTGTTCAATAGTTGTGTTCCAAATATTTAGCAAACACATTCATAAAATATACATTGAAGTAGGATTGACAACTTGGATGTTTCATCCGAAATATTCAAGAAATTTACATTGTAGTACAATGGATAAATGTGTCATCTCCGAAAAACCAAACATGAGCAAAATAACAACATATGTAAACTTTGCTCACACTACTTAAAATCATCACTCCAAACTAAAATACATATTTAAGAATAATACACACTAGATATTCTATGTATTTCATTTTCCTTGTAGCATGAATGGTTGTGTTACAAGATAATGCTCTACACATTCCTTTTTGAAATAATATAAGTTATTAGAATTGAAAAATAACTTGTCAAAATGCATAATCAAGTAAAATTCATTATTTTTTCAAATACTAGTTAAATTATGATATATAACATTGGCAAAAATCATAGAGTGTCTTGTTTTAATATCATTTGAAGATCACAAACTCATTTAAGATAAATAATCTTAATGAGATTCATTTCACAAGATATGCTAAGGAGCATTCTTCAATCAAGCACATTTATTAAATCAAGTAATATGCCATTAAAACCAAACAACCGGTAAATTATAAACAAAAGATTAAAACATTTTGTTTACTCTTGTCTAAACATTCAACACGTCTCTATTAGGATCATGAGTAAAATATATCATCTAGACTTACCTTCATAAAAACATGATGATTGTGTCACTTAAGCCAAGTATTAGTGAACCAAGCAAACTTCATATTTGGTAACCTTCATTAGGTAAATTTAGGAACTCAATTTCTTCTAAAAAGAGAATGACTACTGGAGAATCTATTGACTAGAAATTCAATTTAACCTAACGGTTGAATTGCTTCTATGTGAGAAGTTGGGTGTGTGTAACCCGTAAAAATGGTCGTGTTTAGCCTAAATTGAGCACCACTAGTAATAGTCTCATAGTCATTCTCCAACTTGATTAAATGGTTCTTCCTAAATATACTTAACGCTAGTTTACTTTTATGAACTTTGCCTCACATTAGAATTTTTCACTCCTAGATTTATGGCATCTTGCATATATGATATTTCTAGATGTTTATTTGCTCCTACGTGATTTGATTATATGCATTCATAATTATTTGCTTAGTTATTGAATGCATGTTTATTATAATAGTTATTGTCCTTCTATAACTATTTTGACATGATATAGTTTTGTACTTATGATACATGTCTAAATGCCTTTACTTGCTTGACTCTATATGTCTCATCCATCTAGGTATATATATTTCTTGCCTTTAGGTCTTACACCCATATTTCATGAAAACATTAGTGTCACAATCCGATAGGTCATCATAGTCTCAAAGGTGTCTTAAGTGTCCTAGAGCCTTCATGCATACTCACTTCCTCATTCATCATCTCATTCCCTTCCAAACAATCCACTTCTTTGTCAAGAGATGGTTAGATAGTAATCTAATACCTCTCTAAGTTAATGTGACAACTTAAATATTTCATCCGAAATGTTTAAGTATTTTTAATTAGCGAAATGCGAATTAAAATATCACTCATTGGTCATGTCTATTTCTTGAGTGATGACTCTATTATTATATACATGTCAAACACCTTCCGTCCACCCTTAGAAAAACCTCGTTGTATTCTATCCTTCATCCATCGTGTCATTGTCAAGATCATCATTTTCATGATGGTTTGTCTTTATTTGTGTCACATTCTATGTCCGGATGAGCACAAACTTAATGGGAAGGGAAAACACATCACTTACATACATCCTTCTACCCTAAACCCACATCACACCACCAAACTCTCCAACATTCTTACTTCCAAGAATATACCTCCATTGACCCAACATATTTACCCTCAATCAATCTCCTCCTTGTCAAAATTTCCACCACCAATGTGAAATGAAAAATTGAGTCATCCTTTATACTACCAATCTCGAGTCATCCACCATTTCTATGCTCTCAAAGAAACTAAAAATCAATATCATACCTCGTAAACAATAAACCTCAAACTCAACCTCAAAACACCATCACCTCAACCTCTAATTTCATATCCTAGTACACCTTATGTACCATCTAAAACATCCTCCACCACATCTTCATCTCTATCCATCAATGGATATCCCAACTCACAAGTGTCACCACCACCAAAAGTGTCAACACCACCAAAAGTGTCACCACCACCTTCCTTGAACATCACTCTTTCGCTTCCACCTAGTCATCTCCACTTGATCCTCATTTTCCATCTTAACCAATAAATCCACCGAGTCATCTTCACGAGAAGATTCAACCATGTAACCATTCCCTACATTACACTAAGTGCGTCATCACCACCAAAACTTAAATCCCTGAAAGTCAAACCATCTCTCATGATACATAAACCCATGTTCATCCTTGTGTCGCTCTTTGAATCAAAGGGCAACTGTCATATCCATATTCTCATAAACATGTTTGTCCATGTAGTCAAAAATCCAAGTGAATTTCATTATGAAATGCGTCTTACCACTATCTTACAAGTGAAGAACACAAAGAAGATATACAGGCTTCAAGTGTTGTCGAGTTATCACCACCTCATCCAAGTGAATTTCATTACGAAATGCGTCTTCGGTCATCACCTCATTTCACATATCCACCTTCGGTCGTCAACCAACAAAACACCTAAAAATACCATGATTCCGAATCATTCACCTTTGTCAAACGATATATTAATCTAATCCATCATTGTCAACCCTTTTTCATCACCTTCCCTTTACCATTCATGCTCATCCTTCCTCATTGATTTTACAAACGTATCATTCTCATCTTCATTTTGACATCTTTCGCCAAAATATGTCGGTCAAATCCGGTCCTAATCATTGTTACGTCTTAAGCATTGGTCATGTTATTTTTTTGGGGGGATTTGGGTTGTTATTTAAAAAAAAAATTGCATGTGTCATACTCCTAGTCCATATACCTTAGACATCCATACCTTGTTCCCCAATAAGTGTCATGCATATATCTATCATCATGATTACGTATTTATGCATTCTTTTTTTTTCTCCTAACTCTGTTTTGTAGGATTATTTTTTTTCGCTCGATTCTTTGGTAGCCAAAACTAGTTTTGAGCATACACCAAGGGGGAGCATACACCAAGGGGGAGTATACACCAAGGGGGAGCATTGAGAATAGTCAAGGCTTCACTCACGATGACGCAAGCTCGCCTTATATATTATATCTCAAGGATTAAAGTATAGTAGAAGTCTCGTCTAGGAGTCCACCTTTTTGCTTCGACAAAAGGGGGAGAAGAAGTGTAAACAAGTAACTTATGCATTTCATTATGAGTTATAGTTTACATAGTTTGTCATCATCAAAAAGGGGGAGATTGTTGGCATAAATATTACGATATTTATATTACGATATTTAATCTAAACATCCTCTTCATGTTTTGATGATGACAAAGATGTAAGTTACAACACATAACGTAAAGTGTTTAAGTTACTTGTAATCACAAATCATCTATGCATTCATACGTCAACGTCTCTCGACATCTCAACGTCTCGAGTATGCTTCAACAATCACTTAAGGTATGTATAAACAAATGTCTAATACATTTTATGATCAAAGGGATTTTTATTTAGACATTACAAATTTTATAAAATGTTATAAACATTTTATATATTTTAGAAAAACACTTTTGGTAATTAAAGGGAAATGTTTTAATTAAAAGAAAATGTTATAAAATAATATAAACATATTATATATTTTTGAAAAACACTTTTGGTAATAAAGGAAAATGTTTAAATCATACTAAATATATGAATTCAAAATTTTAACCAAAATCAGTTAGTTTTTCACCAAATAAACTTTCCCCACTAAAAGACAGAAAATCTGGCCGTTACAGCTGGGCGGCCCCCTTAATTATAAGGGGCGGCCCCCTTAATTTTAAGTGGGCCGGCCATGAATTAAGGGGGCCGGCCACGCTCCCCTGTCAGATTTTGTCAGAAATTTTCTCCTATAAATACCACCTCAAACCTGATATTTTTCTCACCTCTTGTATGAAAATTTTCAGATCCAAATCTTTCTAAACATCCTTCTAAAATCCTTTGATCATAAGATTATTAATGTAACACCCCAACCCGAGAAGGGCTAAAGTATTAATAATGGAGTCAAATCAGAACACAAGTGAAACGGGAATACATACATACAATAAGCAAGGGTTACAAAGTTACAAGGAGAACTAAACAAAATACAAAAGACTACAATAACAATACAAGGCCCAACTCTCAACAGTATCTAGTCACTTCTAAGTCCAGCCCAATACTACAAGGTGAAGTCTTCTAAGCCCAAAAGCAAAACCTTCGTCCATAACCCAGCTTCCTACTAAACCTGCCGCATGAGAAAAGAAATGCGGCTGAGCTTACAAAGCTCAGTGAACAGATATGAAGATAACAAGGAATGTAAAATAACAAGATAAGAAAATACAAGATGAAGATCGTATATGGGATCACGAGGTTTGTCAAGAGATCATCAAGGTCAAGTATAAAAAGGGTTATCCAAGTCAAGTATCAAGGTTTAATATGAAGAGATCGCCAAGGTTAAGTATAAAAGGGGTCATCCAGGTCAAGTATCCAGGTCGAGCATCAAGGTCAAGTATCAAGGTCAAGTATCACGGTCAAGTAACAATGTTAAGTATCAATGTTTAATATCAAATACCAGTTTCAAGGGTCGTCAAGTATATAATCAAGAATTACCAGGTCTTCCAGGTCAAGGTTACCAAGTTGCAAGGCTTCAGTATTTATCCCCCAGGCACAAGCAAGAATCAAGTCAAGTATATCAAGATGGAGTGATCAACTCCCAAGCAGTGAAGGGTCGCATTGCACGCAAGCCCAGTCACCAAGTAATAATAACTGTAGTCCAAATCATAATCAAGATGGCCGTAGCCCAAGCAAGTATCAAGACAAGACAAATCTAGGATGCATCCATACGCCCCTGCTGGCCAATAACAACAATAATAATAATAATCATAGCAGCAGTCGATAACAAGAATCAGGGACGGCGTGGTACATCTCTCCAACCACGCTAAAGTACATAGCATTGGTGCATCAATACTATGGTTGTGGCTACTCCACAACAAGTAGCTCCTGGGTAAAATACTGAAGGGGTCAAGTAGTCAAGGTCCAATATCAAGTACAAGTATCCAGCCAAGGTCAAGGTTCAAGTCAAGGTTCAATACTGAGTGTCAAGGTCAAGAGGTCAATATCAAGGGTCAAGATCAAGGAGTCAACCAAGGATGTAGTATTAAATGGGCCAAGTAGAGAGGTCAAGCCAAAGTTCCCGTCTATAGGTTCAGTATTCCAATTTCCCCAAAGTCCCATAGTTCAAAATCAAAGGGTCATAATGAGAGTTTAAATCAAAGATCCATTTAGTAAGTTCCCATCCTTTGTTTAGAAAAGGTTCATAATACAAGCCCATTTAGAAGATTAGTCTTAAGTGAAGTTATAAAATGATTTCTCCTTTAAATTTTTCCATGTCATAACTTTAAGAAAAGAGATTTTACCTCCCTTATATATATCCCAAAAGTATCCAAGTCCCACCAAGGTTCAACGGTTAAGGTCACAAGTGTATCAAGACAAGGTTATTTCAAGGTTCAAGAATCATAGTGTAAGTTCCAAGCAAGGTTCAGTTTTTAAAAGGATCATAGCAAGGTTCAATAATCAAGAGGAATATAACAAGGTTCAATCATCAAAAGAATATGACAAGGTTCATTAATCAAGAGAATATAACAAGGTTCAAGATATCAAGGGAAGAGGAAAGACAAGAATGTATGAGAAACCTGTAGATAGGTCAGAATATCTGTACCTCAGTCCAAAGCAAATCAGACCAAAGCAAGAACCACAGAAAATCGAGGGTCACTCCTTCTTCACACCTAAGGAGTAGAAGACGAAATTACAAAGGATTCCAATTACTTTTAGTTTACCTTTCTATTTTAAGTAACTTTCATTTTTTAGTAACCTTCCATAATTAGCAAATTTCCTTATTTAGCAAGTTTCCATAAATAGCAGGTTTCCATATTTAGCAAATTTCCCTATTAGGCATGTTTCCCGCATGTTAACATATTCTTTTAGATTGGTATTATCATATTATCAAGATCTCATGTTCATAAGTATCAAGAATTCCGTTTTGGAAAGGTTTTACGAAATTAGGGTTTCGTGGAATCACCGAACATGTTTTAGGGTTAAAGGTGTCAATTTCACAAGTTATATAGTCACATACGATCACATACTCATATTAACTTAAGTCAAGAAAGTCAAACAAGCCAATATTACACTTCACACCCTCATGTTTACCAAGTTTTACAAGTTAAACCCTTATAATTATATAATTTACAATTAAGTCCAAGAGAATTCCATATTTACCAAACAAGCACATTATTTTACCAAAATTCAGATCATCACATCAGATTACACATATAGTACTATTCAGCCCCGTAAGTTTCAGAATTTACACAATTAGTCCCTTAAGTTTATAAAACTTATTAATTAAATCATAATTCCATAATAATTACACAATAGGCCCAAAGATACTCAAAATCACACAAAACACTATTAGTATCATTATTTACTCAATATAACTTCAAGTTTCCAGAATTTACAGTTTTAGTCCCTCCTTTTCAATTTATTTCAAATTCGCATAATAATTAACTAATAATTACATAATAAGCCCTTTTAATTATGAAAAACATCCAAACAATCCATGAACTATTTTTACCACATTTCTAACAGATTTAAATGAGTTTCAAGTCAGTCCACAAGTTTTAGAAAATTACAAAACAACCCCTATACTTTTATTTCCATTCGTTAATTATAAACAATTACCCAAACCCTAAAATTAAATTCCAATCATTTCACCATTAATTCTAACAACCTTAAAGAATAACTAAATGCATCAAAACATGTTCCAAAACCCTAACCCTAGTTCATACGATTTAATTTCTATTTATTTATTTACATTTTAAATAATCCGATTTATATAATAATTCATAAAATACATTTTGGCCATCAAATAATTCAAACAACAATTTTCCTAGGTTTCATAAACATCAAAGAATACCAGAGAATTACGAGATCACATCACCAAATTCACCCTTGTCCATTTCGAATTATATATGTTTTGTTTATTTAATTATTAACGATAAAAGAATAATTCCACAAATCATATTACAAGCTTCCACAATTATTTCCAGTATTTTTCTAAGATCAAATACAGTATTTAGAGTCCATAAAAAATTATAGTTCGTGCCCAGAAAATGCAATTCGCAATATTTAAGATTTTATGCATAATTAGGGTTTTTAATACACGAATAAATTATATAACGTGCATGGTTCAGTTTTATCATTTTATTTGAGTCTTATAATATGTAAATATCACAGAAAAAATACCGTGGTGATTTTAGAATGAGTGGAGCAAAGGTACGAATTTCCAACCTTTTTAACGAGCCAAAAAGAGACAATAAAAATCCCCACGAGCACACGAAGAGCACCACGACCTTGGAATCAATTTTCACAGACCATACAAGTCATGAGGAACATGAGAAAAATAAAGGACGAATTTTTATAGAGCTCGTATGATCAGATTCGAATTATACCTTGTTTATGAATTATTTTCGACAAACAAATCAAGCACGCCTCCACAAATCAAAACACTATTTTTGGGGTGTTTTTGAGGACCAGAGAACACCACAAAAAATAATGGAATACCTTCAGGGATGTGTTTTTGGATCGAGTGGATTATGGAGGAGTTTAGGGTTTTGTGTTTTAGTTTATACGTATAAAGATAAGTTAGGAATGAATGGAAAATTTTATTTGGCGTTTCAATTGTGATTTGGACCGAAATTATAGCACTCAAATCCCTGGAATTGAGCTTCCCAAAATTAGTTGTACTTATCCTTTTTATTTGAATTATATTTGTACAAGTTTTTATTTCTTTCTAGCCATTATAATTTTAGGCGTGGCCTAATAAGTCAATTATGGGCTTTTTACATTTTTTTGGACTTTATAAATTATAATGGATCAATTTTTGGGCCTTGGTAAAAATATAAAAATTATTTGGTGATTTATATAACTTTTATTTAATTTATGTGGTTATTATTTTAATTTATATAGTTGTTATTAAATTTTTAAAATTCAAGGGCATTTTGGTAAATTTATAAGGATGTAAATTTTAGGTATTACAACTTCTTCCCCTCTAAAAAGAAATTTCGTCCGCGAAATTGAAAAGAGTAGGAAGGAGAACGAAACGGAAACGTACAAGGTACACCAAACTACGAACAGAGAGAGGAGCAGTTTATTTCGCACAAATTCAGACTTCAAGGATTTCAAGGAACAGGGTGATCTTGTTTCCCAAGACTTGATCTTAACGATTTAGAGGTGGTTTTGGTTTCCCCATACAAGGCACATCACACAAAATTTTCAAATCAAGAGAATCACATATCAAAAGTTACCGATGACAATCATATCCCTTTAAAGATATCCAAAGGATAATGTAGGATCAGGGAGTATTCCATTTGCGGACAAGGAATCGAACTAATCAGATGAGAAGGTGTCGGAAGATTGCACGATGAAGGTGACATATAAGTCTAACTCTTCAGATTCACAAGTAGTTTCGTTTTCAAAACGAACTTCCAAAAGTGTTTTCGTAAACCGACAGATCTTGATTCCCTTAATCCAAAACTTCATAACAAGTCATCATGAAACGAATTCATCGATCGTGAGAAGCGTATACATAGCAAGGTATAGATGCGGCTAGAATCAAATTCGTATAGATAGAAAATGAGTTGACCAATAACATTAAATGGCAGGAAGCTCTACAATGAAACTTAGGATTTAATCAATATATCGAAGTCGAACAATCGCGTAACGGTATCCAAGCGTATCAAAACGTGCGGCGACAAGGCAGATCAAACGTACAGATCAAAAGAATCCTAAGGTCTCACTATTCGCAGATCGTCGCAAACAAAACAGAAATCTAAGTCTCCACTAAGTCACTTCTCAAGACATCCTATGAACACAACAAGTGCACGTTATATGATGTAAGTATTATCACGTTGGCCAGGCGTCATAATACTAGCATCATATAAGTATGCCCTCATGATGGTCATACTTTGTCTCAATTTGTGAAACAATCTACAATCCACCTAGCGGTCCAACTAACTCCTGTGTGAGTCCTATTCAAAGATCAATACAAGACAATGTCGTTAAAACAAACGAAACTCGAAAAGACGTTACAAAATCAAACTATCATCATCAAGGAGAAACATGTCGCCAAGGCATCAATCCTTTCATCACGAGGTTCGTTTCAAGAATTTGTCCCATCAAAACCTTCTTATGTTCGAGTAGTCAGTCTTCGTCCACCTTCCAGTCTGAGGGTGGAACGGATTTGTTAACTTGAGTTTGGTTTCCTCAAGCCTTCTGCAGCTTCTTCTTGGAATGATCTTCAATCTCCCCGTCATCCAGTCTGCTTCCGCTCTCAATTCATCTTAGTACAACCAAGATGAATAGGGAAGTGAGACTGTATGTTCTTCATCAGCTCAAGGTTCGCCGTTCTGAATTGGTTCCTACGTTCTGGTCGTCTACTCTTCCGTCTTGCGAGGAACGTCGTCGACTCTTCTGTGTGGTCATCGTTGTTTGTTATCTTCAGGTTCTACGTAGCTCCATCCTCTGATGAGAAAATAAGAACTTGGTGGTTTAACAAGAATCATATCCGAATTTTAGGGTGCCAAGACATACTTCACATTAACATGTTCATCTCTTGGTGGACAAAATAGGTGCAAAAGGATGTCAAGACCGCAAAGGTAATGTACGAGCCTCCAGAGCAAAGATGATAACAAAAATTTAATGATCGGGAATCATCGTAAAGGATTTTCAAAATAATTCAAAACACTAAAGGTGAGGTATAGCAGAACAATTGCCAGCATCTCGAATGCTTAAACAATCAGACTCATTTCAGGATCAAATCGTGGTTGACTCTCCAAGGAGAGACATGTCAACTTGAAAGACCTTATCGATCACAATGAATAGAATCACTTTTACACTCGTGATTAAACACCACTCGACTTCACAGGGGTGGAAGGATGAGTAAAGCAAAATCAAATAACGTTAGAAAGCTTACCGAGGATTTACCAAAAGCAAGATACGAACATCTAGTGCGTCACACATGTCATTGCCATGAAGATTCTCAGAATGCCCAAGAGAAGTCACAAAGGATTAACAATTAGATCAGGGATCAAGGATAAAATTAAAATTATGCATTATCATGCAATCATAAATGCCTTAAAAGCATTAGGTGGTGAAAAATCTCTAACTCCAAAAGAATAATCCCAAAAATCATAACTAAACGCAAGGCACGAATCAGAGTAGTGCGGAAGCAAAGCAAGATCTTAAAGTCTACCCCTTCCTACGGGTCAAAACTCAAGTTCATATAGGAGATTCCTAAATGATTTGATACAAGACGTTTTAAGATTTCAAAAGGAAAACATATTCACATAAAGATCAACCAAAGCTTTATTCATAAAACTAACTTTTGAAAACAAACTCAAAAGTACACATATATAATTAATCATATTGATTATATATTGTTTTCATAATAAACTCTAATTGAAGGTTTTTCAAACAAACATTTTACAAATTAAAAAGAGGGGAAAATTATTCAACCCCCCTTCTAGTTTTCCACAGCTATTTATGAAAATAATTGAAGTATGCAAAATATGCACTAACTACGGCGTAGAGGTGTGCTGCACGTACGCTGTAGCACTCAATGAAGACCAGTCAACGTTATCGAAAATCTACGGCGTAGTCAACATTTAGACTACGGCGTAGGTAATCCTACAAGACTTCTACGGGCGTAGCAAACATTTAAACTACGCCGTAGGTCCTCATTTTACACAGTGAAGAATAATCTGTGATCCTTGATGAAGTTACGGCATAGTCCCCAATATAACTACGCCGTAGAAGTGCCAGCAAGAGCTCTACGCCCGTAGCCAATGATCAAGCTATGGCGTAGTTGTAAATTACAAAGGCTACGACGTAGTCAACCTTAGAGCTACGCCGTAGTAAAGTCGGGCACTATAAATACCAGCCATAATTTCGAGTTTTACATATCACTTTTCACCACTTCACCACAGAGAAGTTCAGAGGAAGTTAAGGAGCAAGGAGAACGAAGTTCCACCAAGCATACAAGTCATCTTTCAAGGGAGAATTCACGCTTCAATCATAAGTTTAATCATTTATAATTCTTGTATCGAATTTATGTTTTCATTAATCACGTTGAACATAGAATTTTCTTCATTTATTAACATGAGTGGCTAAACAATTTTGGTGTTAGCCTCATTTTAAAATTGTTATTGCCATGATTTAGTTTTCTTGCATTTATTATCGTTTATTTGAATACTTTCTTAGCATGTCTTAGGACACTCTAGTTTTGGTAGTAATGATGTTTGGTAGTTCCATTGAGGCTAGGAGAATTGACCATAGGACCCATAGCGGATAAGGGTGTGTTTTGGTGATAGAAATATCACCATTCATGTGGAAATTTCAACGAACGACCACCTACCAAACAAATTTGCTCAAGAAGTTAGAGGGGATGTAAGTTACCGAAAGGCCGCATCCCGCTAGACTATTCTAAATTAGTAGAGGCACTTAACGACTCTTGCACCTCGTAGGCAAAGCGACCAACCGAGGAACTCTTGTAATGTTAGAGTTATAAGAATATGGCAAGGTGTAAGATAGGATAGGCAATTTGACCATCTGAGTCTATCGACTTGAACCCCCAGATGAAACGATAGGATACATTAATTAGAAAACTTGTCATGATAATAACAAGAGTAGTAATTAGGTTGACACTACTCTTCCCATCTAATTTCCTTAGTTTATTTTATTGCATTTCCGTAGTTTAATTAAGGGTTAATGACTTGAAAATGCATCCAAGTTGACACCTTTTGTTGTTCTATGTAGCCAATTTTTTTTTTGCTATTATAACACAAACCTTTTGAATTTCGTCTATCGTGTGTATTTTGTGACCGTTTTTTCATGTAAAATGACCATTTTACCCCTCAAAATTTGAAAAAAAAGTAAGGGTAATATGGTCACAAAATACACACAATAGACGAAATTCAAAAGGTTTGTGTTATAATAGCAAAAAAAGAAGTTGATTATATAGAACAACAAAAAGTGTCAACTTGAATGTATTTTCAAGCCATTAGCCCTATAATTAATTATTCATAAAACCCCCTTTTAAACTAGTGACATTAAACTTAGATAACTTCCGCACACGTAGCTCTGGGTACGACCTCGGCTATACCATTTAGCTATACCATACATGACCGGGTACACTGCCCAATAGTGAATTAGGTAGACCTTAGGTTAACGAGTAATTTATAAATATTAAAACGTGGTCAAAAATCCTGCATCAAGTCTTTGGCGCCACTGCCGGTGAGCTATTAGGATTTTATTTAAGTTTTGCATTTTATTTTTAATTTTCAATTTCTAACGATCTCTTTTCAAGTTTCAGGTACTATGGACGATATTGATATCGATACCCTCACTCTCAAAGAATATCTAGCTCTCACAAGAGAAGAACAAGGGCCTGGTTTGGTTAGGCCAGCTATTGGAGCGGATGTGAAATTCGAGATTAAGAACCAATTTATAAGGGAGTTGCGGAAAGACCCCTTCTCAGGAAGTAAGACGGAAGATGCTCATGAGCACATTGACATTGTTTTGTACATTGTTAGTTTGTTCAATATTCCGGGAGTGTCTCACGATGCAACCATGCTTCGTGTTTTTCCTAGGAAACTCACGGGAGCAGCCAAGAGATGGATTAATAGGTTACCAGCGGGGACTGTCAACATTTGGGATCTCTTGAAGAAGCAGTTCATCCAAAGCTATTTCCCTCTTTCAAAGACGGCAAAACAGCTTGAAGATATTCATAACTTCAAACAGGATGGAGACGAGACATTGTACCAAGCATGGGAAAGGTACAATGATTTACTTTACGAATGTCCTACTCACGACCTCAACAAAAAATAGGTGGTAAATATCTTCTTCAATGGGATCAACATCTCCATTAGGCAAATGCTAGATTCCCAGGAGCCGATCCTTAGGATGACCCCCATTCAAGCCTTAAAGGCAATTGAAGTTATTGCAGACCACTCTCAAAAGGGGCATGACGGGGGAAGTAGGAGAAGTATTTTGGAAAGCACTGACGATATTACTCTTATTACCAACAAGCTTGAAAGCTTGGGGCGTGACATGAAGAAACTTAAGGAGAATATGCATGCTATTCAGATAGGATACGATGGTGGCAAAGGGACTCGTTCAATCGAAGGGTGTAGCTCTAAGGAAGAAGTAAAAAGAGTCGAAGAAGCCAAATATGGAGAAGCTAGAAACCCATTTCAAGGACCAGATGGAAACGGAGTTAGATTCCGAGTAGGGCCTCAAGGGTATTACACTAAGATCGATAACCGATCCTTGTACGGCAATAAGAATCCCAGCCTTAATGAGATGGTGAATAGGCATATCGTAGAATCTTCAAAGAAGAATGAGAAATTCCAAGAATGTATGGAGAAAATGAAGGAGAACACCGAAAGACATTTGAGAAATCAAAATGCCGCAATTAAGAACCTCGAAACTCAAATTGGGCAATTAGCTAAAAATGTCCAAACCAGGAAATCCAAAGCTGTTTTGGAAGAATGCAAGGTCCTCTCTACACAAGAGGAAAAGGACGAAACTAATTCTAACATAAGTAACGAATTTTGCGGAGTTAGTTATTTGCAGGAAAACGAAGGAAATTGTGCACACGGATGGATACCTTGCCAACTGCCAGAAAAAGAGCATAACCCAGGAAAGTTTCTGCTCCCATGTACGATCGGTAATTTTAATATGTTAATATGATGTCTTTTTCGTTGTTTAAAAAATTGAATCTTATTAACCTTAAAGAAACAACAGTTATGGTTGAAATGGCAGACCTATCTAGGATAACACCTAAGGGAATATTTGATAATGTATTGCTTAGAATTAACAAGTTTTTATTCCCTAGTGACTTCTTAGTCGTTGACATGATTGAAGGACAAAATAATAATATAATTCTTGGAAGGCCATTTTTGGCCACTTCACATGAAAATATTAAAGTTTTTGAGAAACAAATTACTCTGGAAAGTGGTAAATATAAGATAACATTTAATAATAATGGATCTTGAAAATCTGTCAATACGCCTCTAGAGGAAATTTTCATGATTAAGGCTAATGAAATTGATTCCCCTAGAAATTTGGATATCTATACTAACCCAGTCTTATGTGATTCACAATCATGTGAGGACTGTAACCCTAACCAAACCATTGGTAGGAATGTTGGTTATTCTCAGCAGGCACAAGATAGACATGACAGGGTAATGGACAGAGTTATTGATGAGAGAAGCACCGTCCTAAAAAACCATTATTGTAATCCAATAATAATGGTTAATGAGGGATCTGAACAAGCTTGGCCATCCTGCAACCCCTTCCGTAACAAATGTGACAGGGGAGACAACGGGGAATTGAACAAAAGTCAAAGAACCCATTTGGAGTGGACGTGTTTCCATGGAAGTGAAAGACGTGATTTCGAATTTGGAAATCTATCTTTTCATGAATCGTACAAAGTCAGGTTTGGAAATACTATAATTAACGAAGAAGTAATAAAGGGTTTCCAACGAGACTTTGACAATTATCAGCTAGTCGTTGCTCTTGAAATGTAAGACTCGTTTGATGATTACCCAAATTATCACTCAGAAAAGCCCCTCCATGAGAGGATTTACTCAGCCGAGACTGGTGAATGTTCGAAAAGCTCCTTTTCTAATACCCAACAAGACGATGATCAACATTTTATTATAAAATGCGTTGATAAGGAAAAGGTTCCTAAGGGGCGCGATTATTCATTTGATGAATGTATAAAAAGAAGGTTTAGTACTATAAACATTGACAAAAAGACTAGACTTAAAGTGTTTGTAGAATGGATGATAGATAGCTATTCAGAGGAGTCTGATATGCCAGAAGAGCATGATGATCCTTTTGGTAGAAGTTTTGAAAAATTTAAATTTGCATTTGAAAGAGAAGTGTTACAACTTTTGGATGAATATGGACTAAAAATTAGGGTAAAAGGATACGTGCTCCAAGATATTTGGGAAAAATGTGAAAGAACTTCTAAGAAAGAGAGAAAATTTTGGCATGAAGTGGAACTTGAGGCAATGGAAGTTCATGGTTGTCAAATTGAAGGGGTTAAATACGACCCACCAGAAGTCAAACTCAAAACGTTCAAAGTTAGGAAATACACTATTGAAGTGGTCGGAAGCTTCATAAGTGCTGACAAGAATCTTGGCAAACAACTTCCAGTTGGTCGAATGAATGGAGAAAAATTCAAGAATCTGATAAAGGAGGAGATGAACACCAACCTAGGTGTAGAACCTCCAAGCTAGCCTTGGCAGTGAGTCTAACTTAAAGACTCGATAATAAACAAAAGTGCTCTTTCGGGAGACAACCCGAATTATCCTTTGTTTTTCCTTTTTTTAGTATAGTTAGGTTTTGTATGTTTTTGTTCTAATTATTTTGGAGGTAAAAGAGAAAGATAGACGGTGGAGGAGCTAAATTTGAAGTTTTCACTCCAAGGATTTCCTTCAGAACACAACTACGGCGTAGCTTAATCCACTACTACGCTGTAGCATCCTCCCGTACTTTACTTTATATATGCATGGCTTAAAAATTATCGGCTAAGTATCTGCGGATCTCATTATTTAAGATTTTCAAAATGCGGAGAATGAGATATGATAGTGTTTATTTAGAAGTTAGTTACCATACGTGGAGTAGTGGTTCTCTTTAAAGCTCATCGAAGGTACTTGTGGCCTTTCGTTCCCATCAGCTTGTTCCACCCCATATCTTGTGTGCTAATTAAAGATGTTAGGTTTAGCCGAT
>LBNU01023787.1:12512-44605 GCA_014162995.1 Artemisia annua
AGAACCATGGCTTGAACCACCACCCTATGCTATTAACCTTGGTATGGTTCCTCTTTGCTTCTTCTTTAGAAGTGATGCAAACAGCTTCATTAGGATTGTAGATTATCATTTCTACAAAATCCGGAACCTTTTTGTTGCTTTCATCCCCAAAATCATGTGTGAAAGAATCCATATACCCCTTTGAGAGGTCAGTTATGTCACCTTTTACAGGTTTATATGTTAATTTCATGTATTCTTTGATAGCTATAAGTTTAATTTCAGCACAAGTAAGCAGACCCAATGTCCCTTGAGACCATGGGATAGCATAAAAAAGATCAGAATACTCATTATCTTTTGTTGCACGAACCACCTGCTCCTTGCCTAAAATTATCTCATAAGCGACAATAGTGTCGGAAAAAGACCATGCAAATGCGAGCCTCCTTCAAGTCCACTACCATTGATTAGCCCACCAACGGTAAGATTATCAAGCTCAGGAACCACAGCGGGTGCAAGATTCATTGGGACAGTGACCCGCGTGATCTGACCCATTTTTACAAAGGGCTCACATTTAACGACCATTCTCACATGGTCTATTTCAAGAATTTTACAAAAAGCTGAAAGGTCCACAGGGAAATGCCGAGCTCGTTTGTAGTCGACATTACGAATGCCCACTGTTACCCATGGTTTCCGGGCAGTGCAGATAAGACCATCCTTCAATGGGTTTCTTTTCTTCAGCCGTATGATTGTTTTCATGACATTTTCATCATGTTCTTTCTGACGTTGCTTGAATGATTTCCGTTGAGATTTGAGCTCCCCAAGGTAATCGAGGATGTACAATGTAAGAGACATCGGAAGTACGATAAAGATAACCAAAACCCATCGGAACTGGACAAGATAATCTACCCACACCTTCGTCCTCTTTGCTCTTACTAATTAAGGAAGACATTTTAGTATATCAGAAATTCATAACTATATGTGGTCTATTTATATATGCAGTTCAATCCCTGTTTCTAAATACATATATATCTTATTTTTACCTTAAAAACTTACACAATAAAAAATTGAAAATTACTCATATACCTTTATTAAAAATGTAAGAAAGAGTAGCGTGTAGCATTACTTTATTCGTTCAAATATTTCTTTAGTTCTCAAACAAGGTATTTACGCCTGCCGCGTTGCGGCGGGTATTTTTGGCATGTATTTTGGTTTGGTGTTTGCGTGTATTTATGTTCTGTCACTTTTACCGTAAAATAAACAAAAGCCTACTGATTAACGGGCTGAAGTTAGCCTAACAGTGGGCCTTAAGTTAGCCCAACAGTGGGCTTTTAGTCCGAAGCGGGCTTTTTCAATCTGTAATGGACCAAAAAGTAGCCCAACGCTAGGCCTGTAAGTTTATCATTTTTTTATTTGGTTAATAATATTTTATGCTTGTGCTTTAGTATATATATAAATTTTCGGCTTGATTCATAAAAAAAAAAATAAAAAATAAAAATAAAAATAAAATAAAATAAAATCACGCAACGGCTACCATTAACCATTAAGAGTTGCATTAAAAGTCACATCAGAATCACAAGTTCACAACTATGACTTCACAACTATGACTATTTGCCAGCACATTGCCATTGTTAACAATAAAGTTAACAATAACATTGTATCTATATATTATGGGGCATAGATTCGGTGCCTTCTTATTGGAGAGCATCATATCAGATTAACTAAATAGCGACAAACGAATAAAAAAAAAATCAAAAAATCCGGTTGCCACAAGCGAATAAAAAACTTGGAAAATCAGGCCCAAAAACAAGTAATTTTTTTTTTTTTTTTTTTTTTTTTTTTTTTTTTTACAAATCACACCTTCAACTTCTTACTATTCACAACTTTTTTATAGAACAAACTTTATTTACCAAGTATCTAAAAGATATCTCGCGATTTTTTGAACAAACAAAATACCGGCAAAATGGTCTCTTGATAACGTACAAAACGAGCCCAATATTGATATGCTTTTGACATACATACGATTTTATAAAAAATGTTTAAGTTTATATAGTTTTTAAGTAAAAGAACTTTCAAAATGAACCCTTAATATATCAAATAAATTTAAAATTTGTGTGCTTTACATACACAAAAACGTTTAAACAAAAAAGATAGCGTTTTTTTTTTTCTCACTCGACCTCAGAGACACATCTCAAACAAATGAGTTACAATTTAGAACACATTAAAAAAAAAATTCTCAACCGCAACGCGGTTGGCGCCAAACTCCTTGTTTATCTAATATCACAAGACAATGAGTACGCGACCTTGCAAGCTGAGGAGGAGATAAACAATCTGTGCATGCAAACAAACTATATTTAATTTGGTACAAGATTTCTACGTCTCTATATGTCGATATTTTATAAAGTTCAGAACATAAATATATCTAAGGAACATAAAAATAAAAGTGTCGTGCCGTGTGTGATGACCTAGAGGTGGTATATAGAAGACACGTACATGCAGCTTACGTGTTCACTAACACCCACCGCCATACCATATATATAAGAATTTTACTAAGATGATGATCTTATCCACAATCAATTCAAAACCTCGTAAACATATGTATCTTTCTCGTACCACTAGTACTATTATTAAGATCATTGTCATATTCATTCTTCTATCCAAGTATTACACACTTGAAGATGGAATCAATGATGATCCACCTCCTGCGTCACCAACTCACAGCAAAACTAATTGGATTAAGTCACTTTTCGCACGTCTCTTCCTTCCTAACCTCGAGTAAGTACTAAGTTGACTTATATATTATCAGCTTATATGGTTTTAGCTTATGTTTCATAGTTTCATATACGATTAGTATGACATAATGAGCTTATATAAACTTGGAACCTTCAAAATAAGTAGTGAACTGAAAATAGGCTTAAAATGACATAAGTTGAAAGCACCTAATTAAACTCGTAAGCTCAAAAATAAGTTAAGGACAAACACATGTAAAGCCGTTGGTACTCGGTCGGTGCTAATCATAACTTACTAAAATCGTATCATTTTGATACCAAATAAATGTTCATTTTGATTCTAAAAATATTTTTGTGAATTAGCTAAAGTTTATTTAAAAGTAGTTTTTATGAAGTATAGTACATTCATACGTTAATAGTAAGATTGGTAGCAAGATGGACACTTATTATTCGATTTCTTTTTGGCTTCAGTTTCAGATTAAAAAGCAATGAAGAACCTCGAATTATTCCAGACGATAAAATAATAGATAAAGGTGGTGGTGAAAAGGTTAAAGAAGCTGTGACAATGACATTAAGTAAAGGCAAGACTACCCTCGAGGAAACCGCGAAATCCGCAGCCGAAATAACCAAAGATAAGATCCATCAAACTGCAATTAACCTCAAGGACACCATATTTTCACCCCATGATCATCATCACGATGATGAACCAACCCACGAACTTTGATCTACACACATGTTTTTTTAATGTTGTTAGATAGTTAGATAGATGCAAATTTGTTATGTTTTATGATTGTGCTCATTTTCGTTTTTGGTTGTTCGAATATAAGATTAGCAAACACTTTGTACGTGGAGATGTCTGGATATAACGTTTTGGGCTTTGGGTATTTAAGATGGGCTCTTTAGCTCGTGTCTAGGCTTGCAGGAAAGAATGGCCTTTTAACATTATGCCTGACCATTCTCATTCTTCTCATCTTAGTTATATTTCTCTTTTGATCCTTACTCGAAAAAATATTGTTTGACCGGTTTTGACCTGCCATTCTAAATACCGCTACTACCTAGTAAAGGTTTAAAATTTAGAGGTCTTATGAAGAGATGAACACATGGAGTATTTATGTTACTGAACCTTTTTTTAATCAGATTTGGCATAAAAGAAACTAAATATAGATTTATTCAACCTACATAGATGGTAGTTTATATTAACATTTTTACAATTCTTTCTTTTCGAGCAGTGTTAATGTCATAAAATAGTAACGTACTTTTTGTAACCAACTATTTTGGTAATTTAACATCTTTTTATTCAATTTGGTTATTATACTTGCATGTGTAGGTAGGTTATAGTCCAATGGCGGAGCTATGTGAGGACCGGGGAGGGTCCCGGCCCCCTAGGTCCAAGCTCGTTAGTGTATTTATTTGCGATTTCATGTGTATTTTCGGAAAAAAAATTATTTCGGCCCTCCCATTTAATGTATTTCCCAAAAAAAATTTGTTTCGGCCCTCCCACGAAAATTTTTCTAGCTCCGCCATTGGTTATAGTGATAGTTATTGATTATCATGGTGGTTGGTACCATTGGCTAGAAGCCCGTTGGTTACAAACTAATTAATTGATTGATATATAGAGCTTAGATGTTACGTTTATCAGTTTATGAGAGTCGTATTTATTCACTTAATGATTATACTCACATGTTCATACCTCATAAAAGACGGGACCGGATATCGTTGTTGATGATACTCACATGAATAACCAATTAATATGTACTTGAGAATGGCCAAATACACTCTACTTCGAGTAGTGCTAGCGGAAAATTCACTGAGAATGGCCTAATTGGGTGAAGGTCATGTGAGCTGGGCCGAGTTCAATCACCATTTCTATACACATATATAAATTGGACAACACTAGAGATTGATAGCACATCAAACTTAACATTTATCTAATATCGGATATGAACTATTTGTGCATACAAACAAACTATATGCTGTATTTTATTTGGTACAAGATTTGTGTGTCTTTGTATGTCGACAGCTAATAAATATCTTGAACTAACTTTAAAAGGAATATAAAAATGAAAGTGTTTTGTCGACATTTTGTCTAGAAGACACGTACATTTAGCTTTACGTGTTCACCAACTCCCACAGTAACTCTAGATAATCATACTACAAAAACCTAATTAACCCATAACTTAAAACCTCAAAAACAAATATGTATCCTACTAAGATCATTGGCATTGTCATATTCTTCATTTTGTTATCCGGGTATTCATCGCTTCAAGATGGAATTAATCAAGATCCACCTCCTGAGTCGTTTATTCAGAGCAAAACTAATTGGTTCAAGACACTTTTTGCCCGTATTCCGAACCTAGAGTAAGTACTAAGGTGCATGTGTTTTTTTAAGCTTTTTTGAGTTTACGATTTTGTGTGATTTAGCTTATGAATGTTTCGTAAACCTTCTTTTGATTACTCTGAAATTTATGATCTTTATCAGTACTTAATGTATAATGATATAAGTTTATCAAACATAATTCGAAAATGTACAAGCTCATAATCTCACAAACTTAAACAAACACTCGAAGAGCATCTTCAATGTCATCACTAAATGTATTTTTTTTAGCAATAGTGCTAAATTGCAAAAATTGTCTCCCAATGTTAGCACGAAATCATGCACTATATTAATGTGATAGAATAGTAAATTATTAAAAAACGCTAAATATACTAATATAGTGTTATACTTTTCATCACACTAAAAACTATTCATCCTTTTAAAAATCAACATTTTCATAATATATATACTATGAGTAGGGATCCAGTAAGAAGAAAACTTAGTAAGAAGAAAACTTAAAATAAGAAAGATGAGAAATAACTATAACCACACATTTGAGATGCATCGAGTTGAATTAGATGCATCTCTATTCACTAGATGTGTCCCAATTAGTTTCGAAAGTGTTCTTGAAGTGAAAACGATGCAAAGTAGCACTAACAACAAATTTGACCCGCATTAGACAAAAAATACATAGAATTCGCCCAACTTGATGAAATGCATATAATATATGTATATGCATCTAATTTTTTGCTAGAAAATATATTAGGGTGCATCTAAAAGATTAGAGATGCATCTAATTCAAGTTAATGCATCTCTAATGTGTTGCTATTGTTATTTCTCATTCTTCTCATTTGATCCTAAGTCTATATACTATATATATTAATAAGTAAATATACATTTTTATAAAATATAAACGTATAAGCTCCTCTTCTATACCTTCAAAACAAGTTCAATATAGATATATATTACATTAGATATATATATTTTCTATTAATTGCATTTTCATATTTATTTTAATGGTAAAAATTGATTTAGTGTTAAGTTTTAGTGCACACATTGAAGTAAAAATTATTTAGTGTTAGAATATGCCACAAAGATCCTTAATTTGCACTATCTTACTAGTAGTTTTTATTTTTAGTGTCGACATCGGAAGATGATTTAAGTCGTTGGTTTCTATCTCAACTTACTAAAATTGATTCCAAAATATATGTTCCTCATGAAAATACACACATGCACTTGTTACACTGTCACATTTCCTTTTATCTTATTTAGTTCGAGTAGTTTCAGATTATTGGGGCCTTTCCATTTGGGTGAGGCTAGGTCTTTGGAAAAGTTGCACGAGCTCGTGTATTTCTTGATTTTAACCCTCTGGATAAAGTAGTTTTCAAGACGTGCAAACAAATAGTAAAATGAACATTAAAAAATTAATTTATGAAGAGTGATGGTTGATTTCTTTCTTTTTGCTTCAGTTTCGGAGTAAGGGGCCATGTCGAACCTCAAATTATCACAGGCAATAAAATTACAGATAAAGGACAAAAGGTTAAAGAGGTTGTGACCAATGCATTCAATGATGGGGTAATGACCACCCTCGAGGAAACCGCGAAATCCGCTGCCGAAACCACCAAAGATAAGATCCATCAAACTGTAGTAAACGTCAAGGACACCATCTATCCACCCCATGATGATCATAATCATGATGAACCAAACCATGAACTTTGATCCACGCACATGTTACTCCCTCCGTCTCAATATTATTGTTATGAGAGAGAAAACACAAAGTTTAATAAAAATGGGACCACTAGAAATCTCAACCACTAAAAAAGAATATTCCCTGAATATATTCTCTAGTTTTTACTTAAAAATTATTTTGAGACATTCCGAAAAGAAAATATGGGCAATAATTTTGAGACGGAGGGAGTATTTTATTGTTGTTAGATACTTGGGCCTGTTTGTTTAGTCTTTTTATTATGTATAATTAAAGTGAGTGTCTACATATATATGCTTTATGTATGTAGATAAGTAAATGGTTGTTTATTTTCTGCTTTGAATAAAATGTCGGAATTAAAGCAAATTACAATTATATATTTTATGTGAAATAAGTGATGAAATAAAAAATGTTGTTTTTAGCATTATTAACAAAAATAATGTATAATTGAGAAGTACATGAAAACATGTATCTCATATGACATTATAATACTTAAATAGGACCAAGGTACATTAAGAAGTTGTTAATAATTTTCACTATAATACATTTATGAAAAATATATTAAAAGGTGTAAATACTATTCATTAAAAATCACAAATCTCGCTTCCTCCCCCGGAGTAAAAGAGGTTTGTAAATTAGATTTAAACATTTAGTTTGCACACTTCACTCAAAGAAAATTAGATATTTACTTTTGAAATAAATATATTAAGGTCAAAAATGTTTTATTGCATAAATAAAATAAGCTAAATATTGAGTATGATAACAATAAAATGGTGACTAACGATTTGCAGTAAAAGTATATAAAGCATGATGGGAAGAATTTGCGGTAAACTAATTAAAGGGTTTGGCGCCTTAAAAACAAGTTACGTGAGATTAGAGGTTAGGAAATGGAAAAATAAATATGTAAAAGTAGCACAAAAGTAATGAGCTTAATTTAAAGACACTCACCATCGTGGGTTCTTCTACGTAGTCATAAGTTTTTTAAGCACCAAATAAATACTCGATGAATGACTTAATATATTTATCTATTTATGAAGATAGATAAATTTATCATGTTTTATAATCAAATATTCTATATATATACTAAAGCTCTTGACGGGGGCATATTAAAAAATAATTTTGTTTGGGCTTTTCACTTGGGCTATTTTTGGTCCAGTCCCAAATAGTTTCTATTCGTTTGAAGCTCCCTGTTCTCCGTCACTAGGACACAACACTCCACATCCTTTGGTAGTTGTGGTGCTATGTTTTTGGATCAACAAACTAAACGTAGGAACAAACTTTTGACTTTCAGCACTATGCAGAGTATCTTTTTACTCAAGTCATTAACAATAAACTAAACAGTTTTATTGGAAGACACGGTACATGCCAATGACGTGACCACATCTTTTTTTGCAAGTTATCTTTGGTAGAAAGTAGGCTTCTAAAACCACATTATAAAACACAATGCTCTACGTGCTTGATTCATCTCACATCAACTCATATTCTGCTCTTAACTAATCTTATTCAAAGTAAGTTCTTTAACTCACTTTTATTTATAAGAGACGGTGGTGGTGACATAAGATCCACACGGATTGGTATTGCGGCGCAATACCACACAGACACGGGGTATCTCTAATACAAAAAGATCCACACGGCGGTGGTGACAAAAGATGGTGTTAGAGTGCTTTATGTATTTTTGTAAGATGATGGTGGTTCGGGGTTGCTTCCAGGCGCGTGGGTGGTACGGGTGAGGTCGGGACAACCCGATCTATTGATTGGTGAAAGAAAATTAGATAGCCGGAAAAGCTGGCCGGAATATTTTTCGGTGACGGCGGTCGCCGGATTCTGCTGGTGTTTGGCCGGAGAGGATGAGTTTTCCGGTGAAGGTTGTTGTGAGAGAGAGAGATGAGAGAGAATGGTGTGTGTATAATAAATTAAATAAAACTAGAAGGGTGCCCGCGCAATGCGAGGGCGGATTGTTGGGGTGAAGAGGATGGAGGTGGGGTGGTGGAAAGTGGTTGTTGGGGTGGTTGTTGGAGTGGTTATAAATTGTTGGGTGGTTGTTGAGGTAGTTATAAATTGTTGGGGTGATTGTTAGGGGTGGTTGTTTCCATAATTAGTAAGTTAAAGTCTGAATTTTTAAGCCTTTCTAATTATAGATGTCCTAAATGCATTATATAGTAGTATAGAGAAGTTTATATATAAAAGGGAGAGGGGTTAAAATGAAAATTCAAATATGAGGGTAGAAACTGAAACATGTGGGCGGAGGGACTATTAGTGCCAAATTGGCTAAACTTTTCACGAAAAGGGTTCGGGCTCATTCGACATAGCAAACGGACTCGAAAAATTACAAAGCTTGCGCTATTGTTCACGAAATCATTTTTCCCGTCAAATCAAGCATTAACTTCAAAACTTTTTGATCCAGATAAATGCCCATCGCGCCTAACAAGAGGCCTGCTATTTTTATGTTATGTGTTCTGCTTTCTGTATATTCGTCCTTATCTAATATTAAACAACTATATATATGATAATATAAGTTATATCAGATAGTAGCGACTGCCACTTCTGTTTGTTATGTAAAAAAAACCGCATACTACTTACAATAACGACAAAACCTACCAAAAAATAATATATGAGCATATACATTTCCACACAATACACAAAATCTTACTTTAATATTTAGTAAATACAAAATAAATAAATAAATAAATAAATAAAATAAAAATAAATAAAATAAAAATAAAAAAAATAAAAAATGTATTACATTAAGAAAAATACAACATTAAAATTTCTTTTATAAAAACTGAAGCTTAACAAGCTAAAAAAGAAAACTTAAACGAAAAATCATATTCATCCAACAATCAAAAAAAGCATCATCAAAAAGCATTACAATAGCCGAAAGAAAATAAAGTTGCGTGAAAAAAAAAAAAANATATCCCTTGTTGTACTCATTTTTGTTTAGGGTTGTTTGAATATATTAATATAAGATTAGCACATGTCTGGATATAACGTTTTGGGCTTTGTTCAGCTAAGATAAGCCCTTTTGCTCGTGTCCAGGCTTGCAGCAAAAAACGGGCCTTTTATCATTGAGCTTACTTATAGTAAAATTGTCTTCAAGTCTTTGACCAATTCTATATCCTCATATTGGGTTTGTAGACATGCGATTGAAAACAGGTTTGCATGTTTAGATGTCAACCGGTTTGGTCTAAAACCGATTTAAACCGAACCGGTTCAGGGTCATTGGACCGCTTTTTCATGTCCAAAACCGGTTTGAGTCAAAACCGGTTTTTGACCGTTTGGCTCAAACCGAAACTGGTTTAAAAACCGATTCATTTTGATTTTAACCGATTTGTGCACCTCTAATTCCAAATGTGTAACTACTACCTAGTAAGGACTGAAACGTTTTTTTAATCAGATATGGTATAAAAGAAACTAAATATAGATTTGGTTAACCTATATAGATGGTAGTTTATAGAAACATTTTTACAATTCTCTTTTTTCGAGTAGCGTCAGTGTTATAAAATAGCAACGTATTTTTTGTAACTGGCCATTTTGGTGATTAAACATCTTTTTATTCACTTTGTTATATACTTGCATGTGTAAGTTATAGTGACAGTTATTTTCTTGATTTTCAATGAATGATTTGTATAACTAGTCAAAATTTGTAACATAACGTAAGTTACACTTAAATGTTGACATATGTTTCGTGGTGTTGTATGAAAAAGGAAAAAATATTCTATTATCATTCGTTTTGGCCCCCGTTTTGTTTACAAATAATCCGGTAAAAACTTCAAAACTTGTCAACATTTAAGTATAACTTATCGCGTGTTAGACATTTTGCAAGGTGAGTCGAGTACCGGTTGAAAATTCGAGAAGATAATAATTATTATGACCACCACATACAAAGTATAATAACTAAAGTGGATAATAAAAGTTTAGTTAGCAAAATGGAAATTTTAGAAAAATACGTTACTTTTTATGACATTAACCATTTTGATATGATTATGTCTTGTAACATTCATTTGGTTTTGAGATTTATCAATTGGTACATACCTAAACTTGTAAAATCACTTCAACATAATGCAAGCAAATTCATTGTATAAAAGGAAAAATTGAAATCAAATGCTCTAGCAAAAAAAGATATCACTTCACATGCATTTCCATAGTGATAAACTTATACATGACAGAGATTTGTCAATTCGGTTTCATATAACTGCAAAAAGAAGTGACAAATGAACAAAAGTAGAAGACTAGAAGTGCATGAAAATGATGAACAATATATAAATAACCCCACATACATGTTCCATATCTTTACTACTTATAAAAGAAAAATGGTCAAAGGAGAATGTGAAAAACTGAACTTTCGGTCAATCCCGATTTTACCCCTGCGAAATTTATGGAAACTGATATTCATATTCATGGAAACAATCGCTGGAAATTAATGGTGAAAACTGAAATTTAAAAACATCTTATATATAATATAAACTTAGGTTGTCTTATAAATGCAAAATACCCCTAATAAATGTTTCAAGAGTTGATTATTCCAAATATGCCCTTCAAGTGTGATTTCAACAAATGTAGTTTGTACAATATGTTTTGCATGAGAAATCGTGCACAAAAGTTTGTACGGTACAACATGTTTCAAGCATCTCTAAACCTCAAAGAATACAAACAAAAAATGTCATGAATGCATAAATTAAACACACCAATTAGTGGTTAGTCTTTTTACCTTCCCGTCCATGAGTTACAAATAGTTTATCAACTATATAATGTGTCAAAAATCATACACAAACCACAACTTCCTCCACACCGCGTGCACATTGGGCTACAACTTATAATGGTGGCAAAGTAAGCATCATATCGTCTACTTATTAATCATATTGATTTATATTATTTTATGTAAATTTCACGTGTGTTTTGTGTGTGTAACAATGTAGGACATAAATATGGTGCTTGGGAGGTTTAGTAGTAACATCATCTTCTCTAATGGTTTAAGAGATCCTACACATCGTTGTCTTATCAATTAAGTGGAACATGCACGAACATTTTTACTTTGATTAACTGTATTTAAGTTACTAACGATCAACTATATCTAATTGTTTTTTGTAGCACGTCAAGAAGCATTAAAGAAAGAGATCGAGAAGTTACAAAAATTGTATCAAGAACAAAACATGCAAAAGGCCAATGAACAACAACGACAAAGAAAACAACAACAACAACAACAAGAGCAACGTCACGGCCACTGGTGGGATGATTACTTAGCATTTATATTAATAGTACGTTACAAATTAAACATGCAATATTTTACTTCATGTAATACTGATGAACGGGCTAATACTATTGATTTGTTAGCAAGTAAGTTTATTGAAAATAATGTGACGAGCATTCAATATTTAGTCAATAATTATTACTGCACTTTGTTGGTGCATTTTAATAGTTTTGCTCTTAATGTAGTTTTTTGTCTTGCGGCGTGTTAATGTCACTTTCTTAATTAAATGTCGTGGAATATTGCGTGACTTGATATTTGATATATTATGAAAATTATGTCGATGTTACATATTGAAAATGGTAGTATATAATAAAAATATAATAAAAATATCTTCACACTATCATCTTAACAATGAGAATCTTTTAAATCAAAGAAGTTTATAAAGGATAAGAAAATTGTATTTCAAATGTTATCCTACACCTATCATGAGGTAAGCATTATTCATTTGAGTTTGAGATCATGTGATTCATGTCGTCATACTGTAAATACTTAGAGTGAGTTACTAATGAATACTCCAAATTCGATATTATAGTTTATGAAAAAATGTTGTAATAATGCATTAATTAAAAATAATAATTTATATAACTTACTCATATTAAAATATTACATATGAAAAGCCTGATTTAAATATAACATTTTGCAAAAACCTCTTCACATTAAAGAAAGAGATGGAGAAGTCACAAAAATTGTATCAAAAACAAAACATGCAAAATGCCAATGAACAACAACGACAAAGAGAACAACAACAAGAACAACGCCACGGCCGCCGGTGTCAATATAGATGAATACTTAGCATTCATATTAATAGTACGTTACAAATTAAACATGCAATATTTTACTATATGAATTATAATTTATACTCTTGAATATACTAATTACTTTAATGTTTTATGTTTTTATAGTTTTGTTACAAAGGAAATTTGTTTTATAGTTCTCTTTTAATAATGTAATTTATTGAACAACGAAGTCCGTCTTTCACAAAAAATGAGAGTTTCAAACATGAACAAAAAATTAGTCCCGAACATTACGAAAAAAATAATTAGATCCAACCTGTGTGCATCGCATGGGTCCTGAGGCAGTCCAAACATGTGTGCATCGCACGAGGATGAATATAAAAGATCTCCAACATTAATGTCATCGCTTCATATTTAAAATAATTTATGTAACTTATACATATTAAAAAATTACATGTGAAGAGACTCTATTCAATATAACTCCTTGAAAAAAATCTCTTCACATATACTCTTTTAATGTCAATAAACTATTTTAAATGTGTGTCATGCCTAGAAATGTGATACCATCACAACTTAGATATATAATGACGAAAATAATTGCCGAAGATTACGCTATAAAAACTTATATACAGCCCATGTGCAACTCAATAAAGTATTTTAAATACGTATAAAGCTTAGCAAATGTGTGACACCATGAAAACTTAAATATAAAATGACAAAAATAAATGTCGAATATTATGCTATAAAAACTTCTATACAGCCCATGTGCATCGCACGTATTTTAAATCTATGAAAACTTCTATACAACCCATGTGCATCGCACGGGAATTGTTGACTATCATAAGAAATAGTTATAACTTAGCCCGATGTATTAATATTAGTTAGTTCAAATAAAAAACGATAGAGTCAATACCAAAATAAATAGACAAAAAATATTACGTAAAAAAATACATCTTAAAAGTTACATGTCAATAAACTATTTTAAATACGTATCATGCTTACAAAATGTATGCTACCATGAAAACTTATATATATATAATGACAAAAATACGTCCTGAATATAAAATGACGAAAATAAATGACGGATATTAGACTTTGAAAACTTCTATACAGCCCATGTGTAACAAACTGGAATTTTTCCAAACTAATTTTAAATAATAAATGTCAACTTACCTAACCATACATGAGCTTACAAAACTATTTCGGGAAACAAACCCGCGCACTGTAAATCACTACATTGGTTATTTTATCAGAAGTGTCTGGGATAAACACTTGCCGGACCCTATATTTGATTACATGCTCTTTGAGCATGCACACTGTAATATCTCGCACCAAACACCACACGCGTACCAACACAAATCCTAGTAACGGCATGAATTCAATACTTGCTATCTGAAATTAATGTATTTTGTTTTTATATCATTATTATAAAAACGTTCTCGTTAATAATATTTAAGCACTCCCGCTAACCTCGGAAAAACCAAAATTTCACTTGAGCTCAACGGAACACGGGGTACACTTAAATCCCCACGAGAGTTGCAAAACCAAGAACACTTCACAACTTACCTTTTATTTAAATTAACCTCATTTTACTTATATTATATACTCACTTATATTAAAAGTAAAAAAAATAATAAATAAATAAAATAAAATAAAACTACAAAAATCGGTCCTTGGGGTAGTGTAACAAACTGACACAAACTCTTATCCCCACTTATCCACTCATTGTTATCATCTCTTAATTTAACGTGTATCCCTCTCTCTCTATTTCGATACAACCAAAAAGAAATAAGGAAACAACAAAAGCATCAAGATCAATCCAGACCCAGATCCGATCCAAGTGCTGCCTCTCCTCTTTTTCATCTCAGTTTAGTCACGAGGTGGTCACAACAAACCCCAGACCCTTGTCTTGTTGGGTGTCAGCGAGGCAGAGTGGAGCGTGGAGGGGGACGACTTCCTCTTATGGCTACCAACCATCAACTATCAAGAAGAGAAGGAATCAAACCATCCCTTGTTTACGTTTTTATAACCCAACTCGGTTCACAAGGTTCCACACACACAAACAAACTATCAAAGAAATATATCAACTCAAAAATAGTGAAGTTGTCACCGGTGTACTAGGAGGGATCGAGTTCTGAATTCAAGGGGTGTGTGGAATTGCTTGCTGAATCGGAGTTTGGAGCTTTTGGTTTCGTGTTCTTCTTGGTCTCCTTGTAATCGACTCTATTCTTTGTAAGGTTCTAAAAACCCTGTTTTGATGCTTTCATTCGAGTATGTTTATGTTTCTGTGATTTACTGGGATCTTGAAATAAATTTTGTTGGTTATTTAAATATGTTATTTTTCATTGAACTTTCGAATTGTTTTGTATTTTTGTGATGTTATTCGATTGTTGGTTCAATCCATAACCTGTGAATAAGTTTCTATGTTTGTTGTTGTTGATTTGTGTGGCGAGTTAATAATAATAAATCGCATAACTACAACTAGTTGGCTCGGGTATTGGAAGTGTGTCTTGGTTTTCCGTTGCTCGTTTCTGCTCATTTGACTTGTTGGTGTAGGATTATTAGCGTATAAAGTTTGTGACTTATTTGGTTAGTGTAAAACCTGTCAAAAACCTATGAGTCACGTTAATGGTTGGTTTTGGTCGCGGGTTATAACCCACTGTGGTGAACCTGCAGTGGTGTACATTCGTCTGGTCTTTGGGTAAATTGAAGAGGATTCCATTTGAGTTTGTATTATCACCTACTGTCGTGTTACTAAAGGAGTACTTTGTACTTAATTGTAGTTTTTGGTTGTGTGTCGAGTTCAATGACTTAAGAGTTAAAAAGATTGGTTGAGGTCATTACGTGGGTCGAAACCCACTGTGGTTGAACCACAGTGGTGAATTTTGTTAAGTTTTGATCTTATAAAGTTGGTTTCAGTTGTGATTGGGATTTTGCTTATGTCTTAGATTGACTCTTGGTCTTGCACTCGAATGGTATTTGCTTGTGACGTGTGACTGTCGAGTCAAACCCAACCAACAGCCTAAACACGAGTCCATCGAGGTCACCTTGGTAGAGTCATGTCTCGAGGTCATAAGTGTTCGAGTCTCACTCTGTTTTGTGGCAAAACACTCAACCTGTTAAATAAAGTTTGTTGCTAATTATTGATGTCGAGTAGTAACTCAACCAGTGATCATGGGTGTGTAAATTTTGCTCAATATTGCGTCATGTAAATTCCTAAAGGAGCAGATAATTTTTTGCGGATAATAAATACCCTTCTAATTGTGTTGTGTGGTCTGTTTGTTCGCATAAGGCCAAAGCCCACATACCCTCAACATAAGGGTGCGTTTGGGTTTGCTTGTGTCGTTTCTACTTTTTCCGCAACTTATTTCTTCCATGTTTCGACTATCCAATCTCGGCATAATTTCACGACATGACTCAATTCATATCACTTGACCACGAGTTCGCGACATAATTTATATCAAGCTTATAACCCTTATTAAAAGCAAAGCTATATACATATATATGTAAAACCTATAAAACGAGACTAAATCAAACTTTAAGTTTTGAATTTACCATTACTACAAATGGTCCATATCTAAATGTATTTAATATGTTTCGACTTATAAAGGCCTACTTGAGTTCTATAAAATATACAACGGCTTATTATGTAAACGTATATTCGAGTCACGCCCAACTTTCATAAAAATCCTACATACTTTTAACAACTCTAATAAACGGACAATAAGCATTTTAAACAAACATACATTTTTATTAAAAGTATATAGTTACTAGTTCGTTTTAAACATAAATACTTTAAATAAAACAACCACTTAATTATATATTTTTGTAATAGAAACAAACATTTTATGAGTAGATATAAGTACACTCGTCTAAATATCTATGTACTTATAACGATAAGGCTACCATATTCCGCCAACGTCTAACGTTTATTGTTGATTTTTTTTCTCACCTTTTGTCCTTGGTTATTTCCAAACCAAAGGCTATCCGCTCTCGAGGTCATATTTGTTATATACTTCCAAGAGCCAATACACACAAGCGTTTAGAAAACCGTTTTCAACCTTAAATGCTGCCACACAAGCAACAATAGCACACACTTTAAAACTTTGATTTTATTTTAACTTCGTTGAGTTTTAAACCTAAACTATGAACTAAATCATGCCTTACTAATCTAGGTCGCGTGTTGGTGCCGAACATTATCTCATTTATTTCACTATCTGACTGCATACTCTACTGAGGTGAGTTCATGACCCCTACCTTTTTGTTTTTAAACTATTTTGGGGGAGAATACATGCTCGTTTTTAACTAAACTCGATGCTTGTTCTATTTGAATGCACAATTGTTACTCAAACACTACTGTTTTGCTGAATATTTGATTGAATATTCAAATGCATTTATGTGTATATTGGTTGCGTACTTGATTATTTTTCCTCACGGACACANGGGGGAGAATACATGCTCGTTTTTAACTAAACTCGATGCTTGTTCTATTTGAATGCACAATTGTTACTCAAACACTACTGTTTTGCTGAATATTTGATTGAATATTCAAATGCATTTATGTGTATATTGGTTGCGTACTTGATTATTTTTCCTCACGGACACAAGTGTTTGAATCAAATATGTTAGTTTATAGCCCCACTCTATTTATACTGGTTTTACAATTGGGGTAAGAAACATGCAAAACTATTTTATGGACCAAAAGAAGTGTTATTTATGCTATTATGTGGATTAGCCTAAGCTCGGTTATGTCCCAATTATGCCCACCTCATGAACCGTTAATTCCTGCTGGGAAGCGCGAATGTTATAAATAGATCTATTGGGGGTAACTCCCCCGTTCGGTTTGACCGGATAGGCAAACGTGAACGTATACCATGTCGAAACACAAGTGTCTGGGATAAACACTTGCCGGACCCTATATTTGATTACATGCTCTTTGAGCATGCACACTGTTATAGCTTCGGTTGCATGAACTTAGTGCTAGCGTAATAAACTATTTACTATGTGACATTATATTCGTTGTAATGATCACACACTCTACTCATGGTCCACAATTCTAATTTTACTGTAAGGTAAACACTATTTTCATGACGTTGTGAGCCGCACAATGGTCACAAAACTCTATTGAACTCACAATACTACTGTTTTATTATAAACCTATGAACTCACCAACATCGTGTTGACACTTTTTAGCATGTATTTTCAGGTTTAAGGCGATAGCTAACTATTGAAGGCTTTGGAATGGCATGGTCATAGACAACTCTGACATATATTTGGGACCGCTTAAATTCTTATATGGGCCTGTATTTTCGCACTATTTTTGAACGATGTGAATTTGAATATTTTGATAATGAAAGTTATTCTAAATGGTTGAGATAAAAACCGTTCTTTGTACTTGTGTTATGATACCGATTGAGTAGCACCCCAGTAACATGTATGCTTCCGCTGGACCCGATTTTGGGGGGTGTTACACCAATTGTATCGCACGGGCTTTCATGACTATTCATGTTTGCAGGTGTATTCAAATAATGAAATGACATGATCCCGCAATGAATACATGACGAAAATTAGTGAACATTCCGTTATGAACACTTAGATATAGCCCGTGTGCAACGCACGGGTCTGGTTGCCTAGTATAACAAAAGAGTGAGAAATATAAATATTAAATGTATCAATTGCAAACATACACACAAAAATCCTCTCAACTCCAACCACCACCAAACTTCTCCTCGGCCGAATCTCCTCCTCCACCGGACCTCACCCCCGCCGAAACCCCATCACCGCCGAATCCCCACCATCGTCATAACCCTCCACCACCGCCTTAACCTTCCACCGCCGTAACCCTCCACCACAGAACCCTACCACCAAGACAAACACCACGCAAGGTTTTTTCATATTTTGTATTTTTTTTAAGGCTTTTCTTATAGATCTATATTCATTTTAATAGATCTATGTGTTTTAGTTTTGTTGATCTAAATTCTTATAACTTTATCTCTATATTTTCAGCCGCCACGGCCGTGATGAAGTCTTCCACGGCCACGCCACCGAAAACCCTAACACCGAGACCTCTGAGGATATTTTGAGGTTTTTGTTGTGTCTTTTTATATAGATTTTTTAAGGTTACATTTTGTAGATTTATATATTTTTAAGTTATGAAAGTTTTTTTACAGCTCTATACTTTTTTGAAGGTTTCTTTTTTGTAGATCTATATTTTTTTTTTTCATATCTAAAGTGTATAATATTTTTGACAAGTGTTTTTATTTGATTTCATTTTTTTTAAGATCTGCATTGGCCGGAATTTGCTGCTGCCGGCGACGATTTCACTGGAACCTCTCGGTTTATAGTTTCGAAACTTGATACTTAGAAGATGGAATTTGAATTTGGACGTATAGTTAAATATTGTAGAAAGATGTATTTGAATTTTTTCGGTTTTTAGTTATGGAACTCGCAAAAATGTTACCTAGGAAAGAGACGCCATAAAAAAGTAGTTTTGGAGTAGTAACACAAAAAGGAAGTAAGAAACCTGTTTCAAAATTTCATAAAGCTTGATTAAAGTGTTGGGAGTTACGAGTATATTTCAAGGACACTATAAAAGATAATGTTATGAAGCCTAGATGGAATAAAACATAGAATAAAACATTGAGCACACAAACTTGATTTTTGATACGGAAGTAATGATAAAACGCTAGAACAAATATAACAAATGTTAACTCATGCCTGAAATACAATCGTTAAATAGTTTTTAAACAATCATCAAACAAAACAAGCAAATCATGCGTTTACTACTACTAAAATAAATAAACTAATGCAATAAAATGTTCTGTCGTAATTATATTTAGCTTATTAAAAGACTTGATAGTTGTTATATGAACCTCGGGAGTTGATACTAGCCTCACCTACATAGATATGGGATATCAAAAGTCTTTGAATTTGGGGGGAAAAAATCAAACTTTATTGAATTTTTAAATTTTGATATTTTGAAATTTAAGATATTTAACAAATATATATATTTTGAACAGATATTTTGAAATTTAAGATCTTTAACAAATATGATAAAAAGGAAGTTTCACTTTTTTTAATATCTTTTAACCTTGGAAATGGTCTTATTATTATAATGTGTTAGCTGATATCTATTGTACTTAGGTTTATTAGTGGTGTCAAAACGGGCGGGCACGGGCTACGGGCTAAACGGGCAATAGGCTAAAAGGGCACGGGCTAAATGCGCACGGGCTAAACGGTCACGGGCTAAACGGGCGCATGTTATACGAATCGCTTTAAAAAAGACCAAAAACGACGAAATAAATTTCTCAAACGTAACACATCATTTATATTCAAAAAATTAAATATAAAGTTTTTCTTTAAAAAAATTTTAATGTTCTCCAATTTAGAGAAAATGTGTGATCGTTTGTGCCCATTTAACTTTTAGATGGGCAATATGTGCCCATTTCAAAAAAAGGATAGGAGTAAATGTGCCCAAAATCTTTTACAAATTTGTCCAAATTAGCCAATTTTTTTTATTTTGGTCACAAATTGCCACCTCTAGGTTTTATTGTATATCGTACACATAGGCTATGTTTGGCGACAGGTAGCAGTAAGCAGTAGCAATAAGCAGTAAGCTGTAGCAGTAAGCAGTAGCAGTAACCATTAGTTGCTTGTTTAAAAAAAGTGTTTGGTAACGTAGCTGTAGTTGTAATTATAAAATGTAAAATTACGTAAAAGGGCATATACTTATGAATGAATGTTATTTTTTAAGGGTATATTGGTAATATTAAAAGTAAACGCTAGCGGTATATTGGAAAGCTTCTTTAAGAAGCATTAAGATTACAAGCTTTTGAGGTGTTGTTAAACGCTAGCAGCAGTGTTGCCAAACAAGCGTTAAGACTGGAACGCTTATCGCTTGTCGCTTACCGCTCTTAAACGCTTCCAAAAAAGTGTTGCCAAACATGACCATAATCAAGAACCATTGATAATCGGTTAACAGAAATTAATACACAAACACCAATTATCTCAAACATAATATACGCAAACAACCGTTTTACATAAAAACATACACACAAATGAATATTTATGAAGGTTATTGATGAAGGTCGTATAACAGTAATTGCAATTAGCACTTCACCAAACGGTAGCCTTTTTAGTTATTATCTCATAATTGATGTAATGTNTATAGTTGAATTATCGCATGTTACAACCGTTTGCAATTACATTTTATCTTTTCACGTCCTATTTTAAACGTTGTGCGAAACACTTAACACAATATGGCATATCGTTAATTGTCAGCCGCTAGGAACCTCCGTTGCTATGCACGGGTACTCGTCTAGTGTAAGTAATTGATATGTCACATGGATCATTCTGTGATCCAGATTCTATATACAAAAGATACAATATCTATACTATCTATAATGGAAAAATGGTCAAACTTGAAAAAGTTGAGTCTTGAAAGTTGAGTATTGAAAGTCAAATGTGAGAGAAAATTAATGTAATTAATACTCTTATTAAAATACCTCATTACATAAAAGTACAATGATTTATTCACATTGTACAACCAATTAAAAACATATCTACCAAATTAAATACAACCAATTAAAACACAAACCGGGTTGACCCGGGACGCTTCAAACCCGTCGGGTTGACCCGGTTTAATTTGACCCGTTTTCGACCCAACCTAGCAAGTTGACCCGGTTTAAATCGACCCATGTTTTGACCGGAACAGTTCAACCCGTTGGACTACCCGGGTCGAACCGGGTTTCAAAACATTATCCATTACTTAAAAGTACAATGATTTATTCACATTGTACAACCAAATAAAAACATATCTACCAAATTAAATACAACCTATTAAAACACAAACCGGGTTGACCCGGGACGCTTCAAACCCGGCGGATTGACCCGTTTTCGACCCAACCTAGCAAGTTGACCCGGTTTAAATCGACCCATTTTTCGACCGGAGCGGTTCAACCGGTTGAACTACCCGGGTCGAACCGGGTTTCAAAACATTATCCATTACTTAAAAGTACAATGATTTATTCACATTGTACAACCAATTAAAAACATATCTACCAAATTAAATACAACCAATTAAAACACAAACCGGGTTGACCCGGGACGCTTCAAACCCGGCGGATTGACCCGGTTTAATTTGACCCGTTTTCGACCCAACCTAGCAAGTTGACCCGGTTTAAATCGACCCATTTTTCGACCGGAACGGTTCAACCGGTTGAACCACCCGGGTCGAACCAGGTTTCAAAACATTATTTTTCGTTTATAACTTATAAACTTTTTTTTATCAATAACTATCTGTCGCTATAAAATCTCGTTGCTATGCACGGGTACTCGTCTAGTCAATATAAGATGTAAATATTTATACCTTTAGTCATACCTGTAAAGGAAACTGCTTTGAATAAACTATTAATTCAAGCGTTAATGCCATAATATAAATGTTCAGTTAAGTTCAGGCCTTTAGCAAAGATTTGTATTAAGCATATTAATGACAGAAGAACGCGTACAAGTTATGAAACAAACTGCAAATGGATACGGTTTTGTGTCACTAGTAACATCAATATGATTTCTGACCCGTAAATAATCAAATAATTACTTTCGACTAGATATTAACGATTTACCAAGATATAGAAAATCGGACCACCACGATCAAGAATCAATATATCACTTTCAACCAACATTTCCAAAACTCCCTTGGCTTAAACTGTAATGGACCTAAGCGAGCCGATGAATGGTCACTATATAGGATGCTTGTACAATGCAATTATGCTTGTGAGTTGTGACACATGATCATGATCTTTTGGTACATAAGACATTGCAAATATTGGTGGACCTGATCTTTTATAATAACATTAGCTGTTAACAATGGCTAAGTTCTGATGTAGGACAACCCTACAAATTATAGACAATTTGGATATTGTCGGCCGAGGGTAATTGATGAATTATAAGGGTGAAGGGTGTGGTGAGAAGTTTTCCTTCGCCACATCAGCTCCACATCATCAAAAACACTTCCGGTATCTTTTCCTTCAACTTTCTCTCAACCACTGCAACACCTTCTCTCTCTTCCATTAAATTTTTTTCTATTTTTTATCATTTAAAAATATCTCTAATACACACACATACACTAAAAATAACCAATAACATATACTCTCTCTCCATAGTAACCAATAAAAAGATTCTTCTCTCTCTAAAATGATTCGGGACTTTAGTCCCGTGCACATTTCCTTCTTGCCTTTCCCGAAAATAATGGTGTGGTAATTTCTATTTCCTTTGCCTACATGACACATTTCCCGTGCCTTTTCCAGTGACACACCCTACACACTAAGGGGGCGTTTCTTTTTCTGTTAAATTGTCTTAATGGTAACAGGAGTGGGCCCAAATAATATAATAATGTTTTCTTTTGTAACATATTGGTTATTGTAATAATCTACTAACAAGTATGGTTTGAATTCAAAAAGAAGAAGTTAGAAAGAGAAAGTGAGTTGGGTGTTTCTAGAGAGAGAAGGAGATGAGAGAAAATAAGAAGGATTAGATTGAGTAGAATGAAGGCACCAACCCTCTCCACATGTGGAGAGGAGTATTTATAGTCCTTACAAATAAATAAGAAAAACGCCCCGTATGGGCTGTGGATCAGGCATACAGTGGGTAAGAGACCCGTCCTTCCTCCACGGTGTTACTTAACTAAACTAAGGACTAATTACTATAAATATAACTACGAGCTAAATCTATGCTATTACATAATTGAGGTGACCGAGTCTTTAACTTAGGAATATTTGTATTCCTAACAATCTCCCCCTAAGTGAGGTCACCTTTGAAATATAAATTCTTTATCTTCTAGCATTCTTTAAATCTTTAGCTCGTAGCGTTGATTCTTCATATTCAGCACACTTTGTACTTCAAGCATTAATCTTGTGACTTGAAGTTCCTTTGGTATGAGTGATCTTTGAGCTTTCTTTGAGATCATCAGCCATAGTAAATCTCCAAGCATCCTTTGTTGTATTGCCTTCATGTGGACTAGTGACTTTTGGACCGTCATGCTCACACTCTTCTGTATTAGGAGACTTTTCATCAGAGTTGCGGAAACGTCGTTGGTAGTCTCTTCAACTATCATAGTCGTAAGTCTCTCATCTTTGAAGATCTTCATTAGAAATGAGTTGACAGAGTGAGCATGAGGTATGGAATGACACGATTCAGCTGGAATTGGGTAACACCATCACCATCTTTATATGTTCCTGAGATAAAACAGTTAGCAATAAAGATAGAGAACGAATATGGCTTTGTCATTCGTTCTGCGAGGACGTACTACCCTCCGGTTTTGTGAAAACCGACCTGTGATCAGGTAGAGTCTCTTTTTAAAGAAAACTCTCCTTGACAGGAATTTCCAGCTTGTAGTAATGAATCTTCCAAAGAATCCATTTTGGAATCATCATACTAAGCATGTTCTCATACCGGAACGTCTCAAAGCAGACAGCACGATAGAGTGAATCGGTGAATTGATATTCACTGATTGATGAGAAATTGATTTATCACTCGTGTGTCACATAATAAACATTTTTAGATACAACGAGAGTTTTGCATTTTCAATCACATTTTCATCAAAAATACTTTTGTTTTGAGAAAGAATACCCAATCAATGTGCTTGAAAGAAAGAAGGTTAGCACATCGAAAGGTTTTACAAAAGCATCCGTCAATCCATATCCTGGAACAAGTTAGATTCAAGATTGAATCGCCCCATCGTTGCTTTCCAGTTGTCACCTGATCATTGATCCAAGATGGATTACTCCAAAATGGATCTCACACGTCACCTACCAAGAGCTTGAAAGATGTTCGCTCTAGAAGGTTTTCCATCGTCATTGTGAATAATTGCATATCACTCTGATGTTCTGGCAATACCACAAGGATAGTGCGTAGGACTCTAAATATATTATCTTACTTTCCACGTTGTGTGAAACAGTAAGCATATTGTAAATGTGTCCTAATGAGATTTATGGATGATCTCTTGGCTCTAGACTCAATTGTGCGTTTTGATCCGCTCCTGGAGACTGGGGAGGCGTCTCCTGTTTGGGTACCAACATAGCTCGCAATGAGCGGTCGATACATTGCACAGGGTTCCCCGTGAGAATGAAACAAGTCCTTTTGAGAGAACTTGAGTGGCTAGGAAGTTTAGTGCAGTGCGTCACTGGGTCCATGACGTCTTGTCTTCAATACCGGTGTTACCGTAGTAACCACCAGTAGCATATGAATTGAACCCGGTTTCTGCCCTAAGGTTAAATAAATGGAGGGCTATTTCTTTTCACCCTTTCTCATTACATTTCTTTTTAATTCTTCAACCCCTTCAGTGCTTACCGAGACCTCATTACTAGAACCTTGTTGGGTTTGTTCCAGTTCTAGCTCTATCTCAGTCGGCACTCTTCCCTTTCTCACTTTTCTCCCCTAAGGACTTCTAATCTATCTATAGGATTGTCCCTGGGAAGATCCTTCCGGTTCTGGTGGATCATGGGAACTCATACCTAACCTTAACCATCCTTATAACTCCGTGCATTAACGTAAATGGTCGGTCTTTGGTATTTTTCCACAAACGCCTTTTGCTCCCCCTTAATATGTGCATCGGTATTCGAAAGAGTTTAGCACATATGTGGGAGCCTATTGAGTTCAAAAGATCACATTTGATTATCAGATTTCATATTTAAATCACATTTTCTCCCCCGATCAAAAATTTCAAACCTTTTGAGATTTTGGATCTCAATTGATTTAAATAGTTTGGAAAACTGTTGAGAGAAAAATGTGTCCAGATTTAATATTTTCTGATAACGGAACCTTTTATGCTCCCCCTCAATTTGTGAGGGAGGTTGTTATGTGTCAGAATATATGAGTTTTGAAAAGATTTGAAGCTTTGTCGAAAAACTCTTTGAAACATTCTCATATAGACACATAACCATCACAAGTTGTTGTATTGCTTATTATGTACAAAGTGTTGTGTTTTGATGATATTATAAAATTTTGAAATCACTCTCCCCCTCAATCAATAACCCATTTATATGATACCAATTGTAATTGGGACGAAAAATTTTGGCATTGATTGAGTGATGAATTTTATGAAAAAGTTCCATTTTGATTTCCGAAAATTTCATGGTATCACCAAGTTTTGCACAAGTACTTTCCTGAAGAATCATAGAATGGAAAGCATTTGCGTATGCAAAGAAGACTTCTCTTCTTAAACCAGAGATGATGCACTGAAACGTACATCATATCGGAAAGGCAAGAATGTAAAGTAATTCAAGCCTTTGTTAGGAATAGTCGTCTTTATGGCGACGAACTTTCCCCTACAATGAGGTCCGGGTTGCTATCAGACGGGATAGCAAGCCATAAAATTAGGCCCGGGTTACAGTCTGAAGTAACTGTAAGCCATTTAGGCAGGTTTTGAAAAACTTTTTGAACTTCTGTTCGAACTTCATTTAAAGACCCGTGTCATTATTGAATGACATTTCTAGGACCGTAAATGTTATCGATGCCAGAAGACATGCCTTAAAAAAAACTATTTTTGGTGTTTTCAATTTTTCTGATTTTTATGGTTTTTGAAATTTTATATTCTTCTATTTACAATTTTTGAAAAGAAAAATATGTACATAATGGAGTGCACGCTTGGTTTTAAAGAATGGTTTAGCGATGCACTTTCCTGACATTGAATTCCAACGAGGACTGAAAACCAGTGTTTCATTTTGAAATAACACTCGTGGAATCCATGGAGATTTAAAACTCTTTTCCCGTTGAAAAATTGATTGAGAAACCCGGTGTTTCTCTCGGAGTTTTAAAGTCTGAAGAAGAAGATTTCCTTCTAAAGTTGAACCACATGGGTTCTTTTTGAAGATTTGTATTTGTGATAAATGGAAATCTTCCAGCATTTGAGATTACGAAAGCAAAGTCATTCTTATAATGCATCGAAAGCATTTTAGATTTTGAAAATTTGAAAGAATTTGAACGACTTTGCTTTGGTCTCCACAATTGCTTTACCGGTGTAAAACGACTGTGTAGAGTTTGAGAAACATGTTCACATCATTTAAATCCAGTTTCAAGTATGGCCTTTTGACACATTAAATCCTCTTCAAAGTATGTTTCATAATAACCATTTTGATAATAGTTGAAATTTTGATGAAACATATCTTGACATTAAATGACATGTACATGCTCACAGAAAAAAAAATGCATCATATACAAACAAGCATACATATGAATCTACACCTCATTCTAAATCAACCAAAGTGCACATAGTTCACAAATAACCACACAAGATCACAGATTAATTCATTCTTTCACTCGAAATTTTCCGACTCTTATCATGGTTTAGGATTATGATTTTGTGACTTTGCACGCATGCACGCATCATAATGTATGGATATTGTTCAGCAAAACGATCTAGTGATAGCAGCAAAGAACAACGACATTTTAAGCCCTAAATCTCATGATATCAACCTATGAAGTTTCTAATCAAGCAGGCACTTAAACAAGCATTCATTAGTGTTCTCTAAGGCAATATGAACTAATTAATTAGATTAAAACACATCAAAGAGAGATGCTCCAATCGATAATTACATAAACCTTAGTCTCTAATTATGCCTTTTTGACCGTTGAACTTATTTAAAGCATTTTTGTAACAATTAGTCAACAACCAATTAGAAACCCATAAACGTAGAAAATAATCGAGGATAAAAAATCATTAGTCTGTATTGTTGAGGTTTTTCATGAAGAATTATGATGAGGTGTGCCAACTTCATGATTGTTGTGAAAATTTTATCCCCTTCAAAACATGTTCCATTTTGACGGTGCAGAGCAATATTTGTTTTAATAGAGGAACATAGTTTCGAAGATCAGAAGTTTGCACATGGAGAAAGAAGATTCTTTTGGTATTTTTGAAAAATTAGTTATCTGTTTTACTTTATTTTTGTATTTTCTTTTAGTTTTCTAATATATATACAAGGATACTAATTAGTTTAAGAAGATGTTGACATGAGTACCGAAATGAGAGTATATTTCAGCTCGTTGTAGAAGTCTGTAGTACCTCTCTTAAATTTTAACCACCAAAGCTTTCGAGGCTCACAAATAACCGTTTGAACTTGTGGTTGCCATGATGTAATCTTAAACGGGATTTTACAACTCTTGTGACTTAAACCGAGAGATCGATTCTCTCCCGGGATTTTACTAAAGTCAACAAAAGAAACCGAAAGATGTAATATGCGAGTTAGGCTTAGAGTGAGATCTTGGATAAGTCACAATTAGCACTAGGTGTCAAGTCGCGACAAGTCAAGTTACAAGAGATCCGATCGTAATAAGTCAAGTTGTAAAGATTAACTCACAACGTCAAATTACAATCAGACTAATCGAAACGACTCAAGTCACAACAATTCACCAAACACTAATAGTTAACAAATCACTAGAATCTCACATCTGAGTTAATCGCTAGACACCAACAAATTACTGAATTATAGCCTCCTCAATGCAAAACTTTGGTAGCTTCCCCTTAAGCCGACACTCATCTTCATGAGATCACTTCTCCCACGTAGTAGAAGTGATGCAAACAGCCTCATTGTATGAAGCTCAAAAACCCAAAGAAACCGATAACACCGAAGTAACTAGGTGAACCACTGATCATCTCTGCGGTTATCAATCCCGGAATAAATGATTAAGCCCGATCACATGACCTTGTTGTGCTTCCCCGATGTACACATTTCTCTGTGGTTTTGAGTAATTGTCTATTCAGGGGAACAAGATATCAACATCTTCATCTTACCAAATGCTTTCCAGTTATCTTACCTATAAAAGCTCAATCCATATTGTACACATGTACCCAACACAAGAAGAAACGATGACACCAAAGTAACAGGCTGAAGCACTGATCATCTCTGTGGATATCAACTCCGATATAAGTGTTTAAGACCGATCACGTGAACCTGTTGTGCGTCCCTGATGTACACATATCTCTCCCATGATGGTTGCGAACTCATCGGAGTCAGCATAAGAATGTGTACATGAAGCATTAACCAGAAGCACTTTAACATAATCATAATAGCTCGTATGAAGATGTCGATAAGCAATATCATCTCACACTTCAAATGTCCTTCTCATATTTCTTCCCATTGAAAGCTGAAGTAATACATACCACAAGTACCGAGAGACCACTTCCCCTACGAAGATGGAATAATACACCAGAAAACGAGTTAAGACACCGATTGTCTCTGCGGTTGTGACATTTGTCTTCCCGGAATATCTTCAGTTAAGAAGTATAAAGCTCTTCACGTGTACTCATTGGGCGTTTAGATGTATGTCTCCTTCCCCCTTGCTGGATTTGATACCTCAGAATCAGCATCACATTACACTTGAAATCATGAGAGAAGCACAATATTGGCACGGAAGTATCCTGTGAGAATCAATTGCTACAGAAACTCTCTATGACTATCTTAACCAACCATTATGTGGGCTATATGAAGTGACCACCAGTGGAGCAAACCCGATATACCAAACTTGAAATTCAAGTAGAATTCCCCGTTCTTGTAACTTAAGCTTGCGCTAATGTTTGAAGAGCGATGTAGAGAAGTTATGCTCCAAGCAAATCTCTAAGTACTCAATACCCAAACAAAGTATGAGACATTAACACCTCTTGTGATTATCCACAACGTCATGTACGTGTGCCACTGAGTACTACAACGGAACTCCTTAAAGTGATAGTTAACCAGGTCTTCAACCATCCACCTCGACTGCTGGTAACTAGATAAACCAAGTCTTCAACTTAAATCTTAATTACGAGCAAGTTATCATTGAAATTCATGCATCCAACCAACCTTGACTTCAAGATAAAATAAAGTCACACCATTGTGAAAGTAAACTTCAATCTCAAATAAAGGATACCAAATAAACTCCAAGACCACTTGACATTCCATTTCCGAATTCTTAGCCGACATTTTCTTTTATATTCTTGTGGTTGATTTACAGAGTGCACATTGGAAGGAACAACNAAGTCACACCATTGTGAAAGTAAACTTCAATCTCAAATAAAGGATACCAAATAAACTCCAAGACCACTTGACATTCCATTTCCGAATTCTTAGCCGACATTTTCTTTTATATTCTTGTGGTTGATTTACAGAGTGCACATTGGAAGGAACAACAATACGTGAAGAGAGGGATTCTTCAGAATCTGGTTTTGGGAAAGGAATACCAGAAGACGGATCATTATTCATGTGCAGCTTCAATAACATGATAGTCATCATCAACACCTTAAGGAATAACGGGAGATTGGGTTTCGTGAGTAGTCTGAGAAATACTTCAAGATGGTTCATCTTGATCAATGGAGATTGACGAAGGTGAAGCAGTTGAGTCAACAGGAACCGGAATAAGAGCTTCAGGAACTAGATGATCAACATTCGTAGAGGCTTGGAAGTATTCATCAAACATAAATCCCAGTCATCCTTAAATAGAATATTAGGTGTTGAAGGAGAAGTGAATGACCATTCTTCAAACATTAATCACCACGTAGTATAATCACCATGTAGTATATTCGAGCAGAGATTAGTAGATCCACTTGATGATTGTACTAACATGGAGAAAGAATGAACCATGTTGTTGAGAATGGTCAAAAATAAGAAGATTTCTCTTCTTCCGAAGATAAGGCGCACTGAATCGTACACCTTTCTTTTCTTTGATGAACGGGGCCTGAAGTGTTGTCAGCAGACACCATAATGATGAAATTGAGAACCGAGGCTTGAACTGCAGTGTTCAAACGTCATAATGATGAAGAGCGAGGCCTGAACTGATGTGAACAGACGTCATTATGCACATACATCAACATCAACATTACAGAAATCCTGAAGCTGGAGAAATGATTGCTTTAGGCATCCAGACTTTGAGTTTTCTCATATAGTGAATGATTGATGTACCTGCAACTGAGTAAGGACTACCTGCACTAACATCACAAACTTGATTGCATATATATATGGGTTAGTGACAACAGTATCCAAACCCTTAGGGGTTTCATGGTCAACCATGCCATAATCATCAGTGAGCACCTTTCCGATAGGAACCCACTTAAGTCCAACGTGCTTGAAAATTCTACCGGTTGGAACCCACTTATGGCAAGTTCTAGGATTACTCAACTTCTTATGCATGGTGGAAGGTTTATCAATATTCCTAGACTCCAATGATTTAGGAGTTGGTAACCTAGAAGTTTTCAGTTTGTTTTGCTTCTCATGCATTGTAGGTGACTTACAAGAAACCCTAGACTTGGCAGGTTGAACCTTAGCATTGTTCCTCAATACACTAGGAGGCATCCTATAAGGTTGAGAACCTAAGACACCATCCTTTTGAAGTAGAGCCCTTTTCCTAGCCTTTTCTAGATCATAGTCCTTTTGAACCTTAATGCTCGGTTTCGTCATTGTTTTGGAACTATACCTAGAGGAGCTGGGAGCAGTAGTAACTATGATGAGACGAAAAATGTTACGTTTTTAGGGGTCAGTTTGAGTCCTAATTCGTATGTTTTTGGTTTGGATTTCACCCAAAGTCATTTCTTTTCTCATTTTAGGTACTTTTGAAGGGAAAATCACAAAAGAAGCATTTTCGGGCGTTTTCGGAGTGAAAAAGTGCGGAAAACAACAAAAACTCAAAAGACCTTAAANTTATATCTACATATTATCAACCGAGAGATGTGAGTATCCAAACACTACATGAGAGGTGCTAGTATATTTTCTCCGTGCTTATTTTGAGTAAAGCAGAACGACTAAATCTTGTAATTACTTTTAAGTTCGCATTAAATGACCTCTAACTTGTTTTTTCAATTGGGAATAAAAGCGCATTTGCTTGAGGACAAGCAAATCTCAAGTGTAAGGGTATTTGATGAGACGAAAAATGTTACGTTTTTAGGGGTCACTTTGAGTCCTAATTCGTATGTTTTTGGTTTGGATTTCACCCAAAGTCGTTTCTTTTCTCATTTTAGGTACTTTTGAAGGGAAAATCACAAAAGAAGCATTTTCGGGCGTTTTCGGAGTGAAAAAGTGCGGAAAACAACAAAAACTCAAAAGACCTTAAAGATCACAGAAGGTGACGCCGTCACACGCTACAAGGTGACGCCGTCAGGAACAAGTGAAGTCCAGAAGTGGAAAAAATACTCGTGACGGGCCAGAGAGTTCGTAGTGCAATTTGGTGACGCCGTCAAGGAAGGCCGTCAGAAAACCCTAATCGCCGAGCTGACGACGTCACCTATTGGGCCGACGCCGTCAGCCCGCGTTTTCTATATATATAGAACGATTTTTCTTTATTTTAGAGAGAACCTAGTGGAACTTTAGTCGAATTTTGGAGTGGAGAACTTTAGGGTTAAACCCTAGTTCGTGTATTAGAGACTTTAGAG
>LBNU01023787.1:52426-105785 GCA_014162995.1 Artemisia annua
TGGATTCAATTGATCGAACGACAGGCCAGAAAGATTTCAAGAATTTATAACCTGACGGCTTCAGGTGTTAAGAAGATTAGGCCGTCACGTGTTAAGTTAAAGAGAGAACGGCCAGAGAGTTGTACAAGCTGACACGTCCAATGCGATCTAGGCCATCCGAGATAACCCTAATGGCGCGAGCTGACGCGTCAGGCACTATAAGCTGACGCCGTCGAATTATTTTTATATATTTTTTCAAGATTGTTATTCATTGTGTGTGAATTTTGTGGAAGAACGTTTTAGGCAAACCCTAAAGACGAATTTTCTAATGACTTTAGGTTTCCAACCCTTGGAACCCTAGTGTTAATTAACAGATAAGTCTTTTACTTTAATTCGAATCAATATGTCTATGTGTTGGGTTGTCTATCTATCTTGCTGTCTTTATTAACATGAGTAGTTAATTCTCTTAGTGTTTGTTCATTATCTAAAAACCTAGACTATTAAATTATTGTTAATGGTGTGGTTTGTTGTTTGTTGGGATGATTGTTTCATCGATGTTAGCTAAGAAAACTGGCCAACCTCCTTTATGGTAAGGTGCGTGGCGTCTTGGGAAACAGTGTAGGTCGGCAGTATAGGCTATTAAGTAGTATTTAGAGCGCGGAGAGGCCACTTTTACGCCCCTGATGGTGCGTGTGCCGCTATGGGCATAGGGCGAGATAAGAGCTGCATAGAATTGGAGACGGTTATGCCGACTCCATGAGTATATTAGAGGAGGGATACACTTCATCACAGCAAGTAACAGCATCATATCGAAGGATGTACGTAAAGAGATTAGTTAGGAGTAATGAGAATGGTAAGTAAGACAGCAATTTCTCATATTGTTGTTCAAACCACGGATAAAGTTTAGATATCTTATTTATTTTAATTTGCAGTTGAGTGAGTAAACATTGGGTTAGTGTGATTAAGACATATGTCCGCCACTTCTGTTTCCGAAAAAACGAGATTTTTAATTTTTCTAGGAAAATTTAAAATAAAAAAGACGATCTTGCCTTCCATGCTTTGACATGATGTAGAGGAGAAGATAGCTTGTTCGGTGTCTAACGAACAGGCCTAGTTGCCTGTGTGAGGAGAACGATCAATCCCCGTTTACCAGTACTGCTATACGTTGGGTCAGAGGTTGACCATTGATTATGCTTCCAGAAATCAGGTTGCTGCCAGTGTTGGGTGGTGAAGTTTGTAAAGGTCGTCTTGGAGGAGTCCCTACGATGAGGTGTGAGATATAATCTCAGAGAAGGTTTGGACAGAAAGTTAGAGCTGTAAAGATACGAAGTTATTTAATAGATGGTAATGAGTTAGATCACGAATTTTAACTCTAAATTGTATTTCAAAGAAAGAGCTTTTCAAAAAGTCCAACCACGACTGATTTCGAGGTCGGGAAGTTAGTCTTTTTATTTTTACGAGATAAGGTGTCAAAGCTATTAAACCGAGACAGAATTTGGGTAAAAGTTTGATAGTGTTTAGTGGATGAAAAGGTGTTATTAAGGTTAGCCCTTCTGGGAAAGTTAAGTTTTAGGTTATGTTAGACTCCCACGAAAAGGATTCGCGATAAAAAGTTGTGGAAGTATTTTTATAAAATCAAAAACTTTTGGTGTGCGTTCAGATCCGAATCTGGATAGTTAACAAGTTTGATTTTCTTATGGGTACTTGTGTGTGTTATTAGACCATGGGCTTCTGGGATTAACTTTTATGCTTATGAGAGACCATGGGGAATTTTTGGTGAGAGTTTTTAAGCTTGTTTGGTCATTATTGTATGTGGGTGAATGTACCCTAAAATTCTGCGTTTTCTGAAATTATAAGTGCAAGGGATTTAGTGAGCATTAATGGTTGTTGGTGTTTGGCATGGAGTCTAGGAGATCCATGGTGGGTCATATGAACCTTAGAAATCCATCATATGAGTATTTCATGGGTTATAGCTTTTATCTTGGCCATGTGTAATGTGAATTTATTTGTGTGTTGTTTAGATTGTGATTGTAATTTGTTAGAAGCTGCAGAGTTAAGGTGAGTTCATAGTCCCATACTTTTTACTTTGTTTTAAACTTGGGATGGGAATGATGCTTGTCTTAAATGTTTTGGGTTAATGTGATTATGTGTGTTTGAAAGCTTGGACTTATGATGTTATCATATGTATGCTATGTGTATAATTATGCGGTGATGATGTGATTGTGAGATTATACATGATTCATTTGGGGACCCATTTGATGCCAAGTTTTGTGTGGATTTATACGTGATTCATTTGGGAGGATGCTTATCCTGTTTCTCACGCATGCGACCTAATTGATGCTAATATTGGAGCGGGGGTCACGTTTCGGGCCGGATGTTGTGAATTTGGATCGGAGGGGCACGTTCCGTCCCATTGGTTGCCTTTGTTGTGTGTGATTACATGTTAGCTTATATGATAACTTTATATTATTTGTCCAGCTATGTTTTATACTCACAGAGAACTGGTTGCCTCGCGTGTGAATGTGTGTCTTAAACCTATGAATCTCACCAACATTATGTTGACGTTTTAAGCATCATTTTCAGGTGAGCATTCTAAGGATAAGATAGAAGAAAGCGACTAGACGAGACTGTAGTTGCATTTGAGAGTGAATTATTTATGTGTTCCCATATGAATATGGTTGACTTTGTTGAAGATACCTTTGGAGGTTTGATTTGGTTATTTTCTTTTGGGGTATTGTTACAACACTTTGTGTTTATACTTTGCTTTATCTCATGTGCATGTAGTATTTCTCTATTTAGACACCAGGTGTTGTGATGATATCCATGAAGTTACCCACTCGCGTTTCCACCTTGGCGAGGTGTGACAAAACACACCTTATTGTATCAGTTTATACGATCAACAAGAAGACTGATAGTAGCTTCAAGATCTTGTTTCAATGTCGAAGGTAGGTTTAATTTGTTGTGTTGTTTGAACCGAACGAAAAGAAAAAGGAGATGAAACAAATTTGTTTTAATCTTTCTTTTTGAATTTTCGGATATTAAAAAGAAGCAGTGTCTTCAATAGTGATCCGTGATGATAATATCTCTTGTTGGCTTTGTCTTTGAACGAGTCTTGATTACATGAAGAGAGAGACTGAGATCCTTGTTTTACTTTTCGTTTCTTGTTCTTTGTTTAGATATTGATTGTTTGTGATATGTAGCAATGATAGGAATAGATGTTGTGGTTAATAGTTGTTTGTGAATCGTTTATCAGATCGAACCAAGGAGGAGATATGATCACATTTGTTCTTGTCTTTTTCTTTAGAGTTTCGTATAATAAGAAGTGTAGGCTTCTCAAGAGATCTGTGATGAATATTGTTTACGAATGATTGTACTCTTGAGGAAACATTCGAAACAAATAAAACTGAGATCAAGAAATCCTTGATTAACGTTGTCTTTGATGTCTTAATCGAATGAAATATGGAATGAAAGCCTAGAGTTATCTTACTGTCTTAAATGGTTCAGAAAACAAAACGTTAAATCGATCTATGATGTTTATACAGTTCGTGTGTATTAGATCTTAAGAGGTCTCTTGACTTTGTTGTACCACACGAAATATGTAACAAGCTGAGATTAGTAGTGATTATTGATTTGTTGTTGTTGTGTTTGATGTTGTTGAAGGTCTTAGTAGTGGACTAGGTTTAGGATTAAGGATTGGTATACCAAGATAACCGTAAAAAGAATGAACAAACCGCTAGGATTAGCACAAACCGCAAAAAATGAGTCAAACCAAAATCGTCAAACCGCTGAATACACAAACCGCAAAAGTCAAACTGATAGATTTTGGTCAAACCGCAACAGAAAAAGAATATTTTAATCAAACCGCAACACAACAGTACAAAACTATCACTTTCTGAATTTTTGTCTTTTTCCCTTTTTCTTGCACTAAATGGCAAACCACAACAGATTTGAACTCAAAAAAGTACCAAGAATATGACAAACCGCAACTAAGAAACAATCAAACCTCTATCAAGAACATCAAAAAAAATCAACTCGAATTTTTGACAAAACAACTCCAAACGAACAAGCCAAGCTACCCAACTACTAAACTAGGCACATATGACCTCCCTAAACATGAAAGTACAACCAAACAACTATTCTAACCACACAAAAAAATCTAATGAGGTTGTTTTCTTAAGAAACTATTCGAACCAAAAAAACAATAACCAATCTATTTAAATGAACCTAACCATGGCTCTTGATACCAATTGTAACATATTGGTTATTGTAATAATCTACTAACAAGTATGGTTTGAATTCAAAAAGAAGAAGTTAGAAAGAGAAAGTGAGTTGGGTGTTTCTAGAGAGAGAAGGAGATGAGAGAAAATAAGAAGGATTAGATTGAGTAGAATGAAGGCACCAACCCTCTCCACATGTGGAGAGGGGTATTTATAGTCCTTACAAATAAATAAGAAAAACGCCCCGTATGGGCTGTGGATCAGGCATACAGTGGGTAAGAGACCCGTCCTTCCTCCACGGTGTTACTTAACTAAACTAAGGACTAACTACTATAAATATAACTACGAGCTAAATCTATGGTATTACATAATTGAGGTGACCGAGTCTTTAACTTAGGAATATTTGTATTCCTAACATCTTTTATGTTGGGGGCCACAAAAATTTGTTAAATTGGCTTACCACTAAGGCTTTAAAAAAACAAGATCCTCCCCATCTAGACCAATTAATAGTCGTGGACTCACATTAGGACCCACATATATATTAAGATCTGTTTGTGGAATGAAAAAAGAAACAAAGACAAAAGAGTAATTGATAAAACACCAAGAATTGAGAAACTCTCCGAGACTCTTTCTATCAATTTAATTCAAAACCTACAAAACATTTTTCTTAAAACCTAAACATTAATGAAATCTATTTATAAACAGACAAATACTAATCCTACTACGACTCTCAAAGATAATAACCAAATTACAAGACGTTAATCTAATAAAAGATAATTATAATAATCCTACTACGAATCAATCAGCACGTGCCGCGTCGTTTCAAATGAGTAAAGAAACATTTTTCCAGAACCCCATGAGTTCGTATAGATCATTCGAAATATTTCCAGATCAACTAATCGCGATCTATCAATTTATTTTTAAATTACTAGCATATATACAAATAAGAGACCAGACCAATAAGTCCCAAATGAAAAACCATTTGATCAAACCCATATTTCAAGCAACTAATATACAGAAAATCACACATAACACATTCTTATACACTTAAAAGACAAAAAAAAGGTTGAAAAAACAACCAAAAATAAACCGGAAAGCTTTCAAAGGGTCAGCACAATCTTGGCAATGGTCTACCATGCGTCAACATGCTCGATCACCTTTGACCATTTTAGACATCTGACCCTTCATTTCCCTACAAATCTTGTCCAACTCAACCACCAGGCCTCAATTGCATCCTTTGCAAGTTTAGTTTCACTACACCATCATCAACTTCCTTATGTTCGTGTCTTGAGCTGCTTCTCGAGCTTTGTTCAGGTGAATCATAATGAAGATGATCATGTCCACCATTCTTGTTTTATAGCACCATAAGTCTGCTGCTTTTGATCAATGGGGTTTCGTGATCATGGTCGCTTATGTAGGTGTAGTCTTGATGATGATGATGATGATGATCGTTTGTGTAATGCGTTGGTATATTTGTGTGTCTTTATATGTCGGGAAAAATCTTTAATAATGTACCATACTTGTCAAAAAAATTACTTTCGTGTAGCGAACAAAAAAAATAGTCATTTTACCTCTTATACTCGACTTTTTGTCATTTTTTATGTATTTTTGTGACATTTTTGCCCTTGGATATTTAATAATTTGAGGGGCAAAAATGTCAATAGTACATCAAAAAGGCCAAAAAATGAAAGTTCAGTACATCAAAAAGCTATTTTTTTTTTCGCTACACAAAAGTAATTTTTTGATAAGTATGGTACATTATTAAAAAATTTTCCTCATATGTCGACAGTTTATAAATATCTTGAACTAAATTTATCGACATTTTGTGTGTCGTTTATGCGTTGGTCAATGAAAGGTTTTGTCGACATTTTGTTTAGAAGACACGTATATTTAGCTTTAAGTGTTCACGAACTCCCACCAACGTTGTACATAATCATACTACAAAAACCTAATTAACCCATAACTTAAAACCTCAAAAACAAATATGTATCTATCTCGTACTACCACTAAGATCATTGTCATTGTCATATTCTTCAATTTTTTATCCGGGTATTCATCGCTTCAGGATGCAATTAATCAAGATCCACCTCCCAAGTCGCTTATTGATCACGAGTCGCTTATTCAGAGCAAAACTAATTGGATTAAGACATTTTTTGCCCGTATTCCGAACCTAAAGTAAGTACTAAGGCGCATGTGTATATTTAAGCTTTTTTGAGCTTACGAGTTTGTGTGATTTAGCTTATATATGCTTCATAAACCTTCTTTTGATTACTCTTGAAACTTATAATCTTTATCAGTACTTATTTGTACAAGCTTACTACTAGTATGATATAAGCTTATTATAATATGGAATAAAACTTATACGTATAAGGTACTAGGAAAAAAAAAACAAACAAACAAACAAACCCCACCCTAACTTATGAAACATAAAACTGAAAACGTAAGAGCTCGTAATCCCAATAACAAACTTAAACATACACCACTAATAAATGTTTTTTCTCTTTTTTTCTTCTTTTTTTTCTTTTTTCTTTTTATTTCTTTTTTTTTTCACTATAATAGTGCTAATTTGCAAAAATTGTCTCAAATATATATTACAATAGATATATTTTCTGTTTATTACAATTTCATATTTATGTTAATGATAAAAATTAATTGTGTCAAGTTTTAGTGCACACACCGGAGTAAAAACTATTTAGTGATAGAATATTTCACAATATTTCACAAAGACTTTTAATTTGCACTATCGTAGTTTTTTTAGTGTGTATATTTGAGATACTATAAGTCATTGTTTTTATCTCAAAACTTATTAGAATTGATTCTAAGATGGATGTTCCTATGAAAATACACACATGCACTTGTTATGCTGTCGCATGTCCTTTTTTCTTATTTAGTTAGAGTAGTTTCTTATCATTGCGGTCATTCCATTTGGGGGAAAAGGTGCACGCAACCGTGTATTTTCTAATTTAAACCTTTTGGATAAAGTAGTTTAAGACGTGCAAACAAATAGTAAAAGGAATGTTGACAAAAATTAATTTAAGAAAAGATTGGTGGTTGAATTTTTTTCATTTTTGCTTCAGTTTCGGAGCAAGGGACCATTACGATCCTCGAATCATCACAGACGATAGAATAACAGTTAAAGAAGAAACGTTTACAGAGGTTGTGACCATGACATTCAGTGAAGGCATGACTACCCTCGAGGAAACTGCGAAATCCGCTGCCGAAACAACGAAAGATAAGATCCATCAAACTGCGATTAACGTCAAGGACACCATCTTTCCACCCCATGTTGATCATAATCATGATGAACCAAACCATGAACTTTGATCCACGCTCATGTTTTTTAATAGTTGTTAGATACTTGGGGCCTGTTTGTTTAGTCTTTTTATTAATTTCTGTATAATTAAAGTGAGTGTCTACATATATGCTTTATATGTAGATAAAGAAATAGTCGTTTGTTTTCTGAGTTGAATAAAATGTCGGAATTAAAGCAAATTACAATTATATCTTTTATATGAGATAAGTGATGAATAAAAAATGTTGTTTTGAGCTTTATTAACAAAAATAATGTATAATTGATAAATACGTATCTCATATGACATTATAATATTAAATAGGACCAAGGTACATTAAGAAGTTGTTAATAATTTTCACTATAGTACATTTATGAAAAATATTAAAAGGTGTAAATAATACATTCATTAAAAATCACAAATCTCGCTTCGTCCCCTGGGATAAAAGAGATTTGTCCGTTTGTAAATTTGATTTAAACATTTAGTTTTCACACTTCACTCAAAGAAAATTAGATATTTACTTTCGAAAGACATATATTAAGGTCAAAAATGTTTTATCACATAAATAAAATTAGCTAAATATCGAGTATTATACTTTGATATTTACACAATAAAATGGTGACTAACGGTTTGCAGTAAAAATATATAAAGCATGATGGGGAGAATTGGAGGTAAAAATAATTGAAGGATTTGAAGCCTTAAAAAAACAAGTTACGTGGGATTAGAAGTTAGAAAGTGGAAAGATAAATATGTAAAAATAGCATAAAAGTGATGGACTTAAACGCTCACCCCCATAGCTTTTTCTATGTAGTCGTAACTTTTTTTAAGCACACGATAAATACTCAATTAATGAGTTAATATATTTATTGATACACACGATATATATAGTATATATATATAGTAGTATATCTCCGAGGATAGCACCGGTAAATATGTATCCCCGGGTCGTTTTCCCAACGAAGGCTTAAATGGAGCTCGTTGGTTCGTGATCGTGAGTCGTGAAGTGAATGTGCGGGGTTTATGGGGAACCCTAAGCTAAATTACACTACGAGAAAATAAAAATGCACAAATAAGAAAGCACGTAAACCTAACACGTAATTAAATCCTAAAAACGTAATTAAAACGTAAAATAAACGTCAACGCACAAAATAAAAAGTGAATTTAAAGTATTACTACTCCTACGGGGATGAAAATGATTTTTCTACGTTCTAAATGACAAAATAAAATTTTAGGAAAAAGAAAATTATTATTTTGACTTTTTGTTTAATTATTATTAATTAAAAACTATTTTTAACTATTTAAATTATACTAAAATACTATTTATTATGAAATAAAGCTAGAAAAATAAAAATTAAATTTTTTAAAATTTCTAAAATAACCTAATAATAATTTTAAAACTGAAAAATATTTTTTGATTTTTTATGAATTATTATTAATTAAAAAGGATTTAAAAATACTTAAAAACTATTTTTAATTATAAGAAATAGTAATTAACCTTAGATAATTATGAAATTTTTCAAATAATTCTTAAATATTATTAAAAACCTAGGAAAAATAAAATTTACTAAAAATTAAGTCCTAATAAGCTATTTAGGCTAATAAACAGTTTAAATAAGCACTTATTTTTAAGCAATTCTCAACAATTAAGCACAAAATCCTTAATACAGGTTCTAGCAACTTAAATAAGCACTATTCCACAGAAAAAGCACACAAAATAAGCTAATAAGTACTTATGCAGTTTCACTATTTGGGACAGAAATATAGCTTAAGGACCCTACTTCCTAGCTTATTTATAAGCACTAATTAAGCTAATTATTGAAACATAAAGGGGGGCAATAGAAAGGTAACCTACCAGAGAACCTAGGAATTGCAAAAGCCCTAATTTTCTAAACCCAATTGACCCCTAATTGAACCCTAGAACAATCCACTGTAGCAACTGATATAAGGGAGAATAGGTTTGGGACAGATTAGATGTACTGATTTAAGCTATTAGTTGTTGTTGGATTTGCTTAAAATTGATTATATATGACCTATGCTAGGTGAACTAACCTCAAACGCAATATCAAGTCTAATAAACAACCTATGATCTACTAATTTAACCCTATAAGTTGACTGTTGGGACAGATTTTGAGTACTAGTTGACTTTTGCAAATGCACACTAAGTTTGACTATTGTGAATTTAAGCAGCCTAAACCTACTCCACTATGTTGTTTTATGATATTGGATCACTTAAATCTTGAACATAAACACTATATAAATGATTTGAACAAAATAGCACCAACAGAATCACTAATATGCTGACAGAATTAATATGGGAGTGGATTTTTGACTTTTGCTAATAAAATACCTATTTTATGTTATGACTAACCTAAATATACCTACTGTGACTTACTTAAACTAAATAAACTACTGGAAACCTACTAAAACACAAGTAATTTCCCTAATCCAAACAACCCTTTATAGCTACTTTTACACTACAATTTTGGAATTTTACCTTAAACCTACCCACTTAATGATTAGGACAGATTGATCAAGTATATTAGAAGCCAAATGAACTATAAAAACCTGCAATAAAGCACTAGAACATAATATAGCGGTTTACCCTAAAGTATGGCAGTGAGATACTAAGAGGAACTATAACCTATAAATGCTAAACCAACACTCACAAACAGTACTAATAAGTAGTTTTAAGCAGGATTAAGCTATAAAAACCTAGACTAAGCAACAGTACAGTTATGCAGAGATGAAAAGAAAGAAGAACTTACTTGTAGCTAGCTATGAGATGGACTTGAGTACTATGGCAGTGAGAGAAGCCCACAAAAGTTATTGAATAACTTAAATGAGCTTATCAGGGTGGGTGATGAGCTTATAAGAGCTTATTCCACCTGACTATATGATATATTATTATTATTATTATTATTATTATTATTATTATTTATTTTTTATTTTTTTTAAGAAGACTGTACAAAAAAAAAGCTTTTAACTAAATAAGTTTTTATTAATCTAATTTAGCTTAAATAACTAGAAATTAACGGCTTATTAAAGAAATTTAGCCAATTAGTACTAGCAGCAAAATTAATAAAGAGAATATTTAAGAACAAGTAAACTTTTTATTAATATAAGAACGGATTACACTATAGAAAAAAGCAGAATTACATTAAAACTTTGAAATAAAAACATACTTTTGCCCTAAAATTCTACACGAATAAAACTGAGGAGTAGAGTCCCTTTTATAGTCTTCAATGGCGGTGGAAGGCCTTCATGAAGCTTCAGGAATTCCTTATCCATTCTCTTGATCCTTCCCACTAGAACCTTCATGAATTTGCTAATTCTTCTTATCCATTCTTGTGCCACGTATACTTCTTAGACCCTCTGACATCTTCTGACACTTTCTAGAATCCAAATGATTGGGTAATTGTCAAGGTAATTAGGTACTTGGGAGTGGGGTGAAAGCTAGGGTTCAATCTACAGTAAATTTTTCTGGGTTGAGAGGGTGAATTGGAGGGCGGGTAAATTGAAATGGGTAATAAATGTTTTTAGGGTCGGGTTGGGTTAAAGAGTGCCGGGTTTTATTATTTTAAAGGGGAGTGGGCTTAGGGGTTTTTTGGGCCAAGGGATGTAAAAAGGGTAATGGGTTGTGGGTTTCCTGGTATATTGGGTTTAGGATAAATGTTGGGTTTTATTAGTTTAGGATAATGGGTTTAGTATTAGTATTTTTAGTTAGGGTAAAATCCAAGGACCATTTGTGTAAAATCTGAAATTGTAAGGACCTAAGCTGCCAACTTTTAAAACTTTATTAAGGGATCATTCTTGAGCACTCTTGAATATATGAAGGTCTTTTTTTGTATTTTCTTCAAAATTATCTTTTTAGGGACCATTCTTGATATTTTCAAAACTCCAGGGACTTGTTTTGCCAATTCTTCAAACTTAGCTCTTAGGGGCTTCTTTTGACATTTCTTCAAACTTTAAGGACTCTTCTTGACCATTTGAGCTTGTTTTTTACTAATTGACTTTCTCGGCTCCGGCTTTTGACTATTTCCACATCTCGTGCTCGTTTTTGGTGATTTTGGCTCGGTTTTTGTCCGTTTCTCATATTTTCTTACCTGCATGTATAAAAACACAAAAACATATATATTTGGCATTTATAGTCGGGTTTTTGGTCTTTTTGGTCGGGTTTTGGTAAATAAAAGGTATGTGTTTAAGCACATACCATTTATCTATTTATGAAGATAGATGCAAATTTGTCTTGTTTTATAATCAAATTTTGTACTCAATTTTGTTTTGGTTGTTTGAATATAAGATTAGCAAACTAGGGTGTTCATCGGTTCGGTTATCATGTTATTCGGTTTATTCGGTTCGGTTAGTTCGGTCAATCTTTTTTTCAGGGTCAAACCAAAAACCGAAGCCGAATTCAAATTTGGTTCAACCGAACCGAATAACCTGAATTACATAATTTTAATTACTTTTTCATTTAATTATATATATTTTTAGCACAAATTTTATTTTCAAGCTTAATTAATGTTATATTTATACTAGGGATGAGCATTTCGACCCCGAATCCCGAAACCAAACCAGAATCGTACTGATACCCGATATAAGGTACGGTACCGGGACTACGAAATAAGGTGAAAAAAATCGGGACCACTAATTCGGTACGGGACCGGTACCAAATCGGGAAATTCCTAAAAAAACGGGGAAAACCCGATTTCCCGGTACCGATACCGATACCGGTATCCGAATCCCGTTTGGTACGGTACCGGTACCACTAATTTATGCTCGGGAAAAAATCGGTACCACTGATTCGGTATGGGATCGGTACCATGCTCATCCCTAATTTATACTAAGAAAGAATTTTAGTGATTTTTTTCATAGGACTAATGGCACCAAAATGTATCATAGTTGTCACTTATTTCTTTTGCCCCTCATTTTATTAACAAGGGAGGGGTAAAATAGTCATCAAGTAAATAAAAATGCCCAAAATATTAAGTTTTGCACACATAATAGCAAAAAAATTTGTTCAATACATAGAAGGAAATGATGACAACTATGATATATTTAGAGATCATTAGCCCTTTTTCATATAAATATATACAAAAAAATATAAATTTATATGAATTCGGTTTTCGGTTTGTTGATGCAGGTTTTACTGACCAGGTTTTAATATTTATAAAGTTGCTCATTTACCTAAGGTCTACCTAATGCACAATCGGGCAGTGTACCTGGTCGTGTGAGGTATAGCTAGTTGGTAAAGCCGATGTCGTCCCAAGAGCTATGCGTGTGGAGTCTATCTAAGTTTAATGTCACGTATAAAAGGGGGTTTATGATTGTCGCGATTAATTAACTAAGAAATGTAAATAACAAAACAAGTAAATAAATATAAAAGAATCAGTAAGGAGAAGCAATGTTAACCTAATTACTACTCTTGTTANTACCTGGTCGTGTGAGGTATAGCTAGTTGGTAAAGCCGATGTCGTCCCAAGAGCTATGCGTGTGGAGTCTATCTAAGTTTAATGTCACGTATAAAAGGGGGTTTATGATTGTCGCGATTAATTAACTAAGAAATGTAAATAACAAAACAAGTAAATAAATATAAAAGAATCAGTAAGGAGAAGCAATGTTAACCTAATTACTACTCTTGTTATTATTATGATTAGTTTTCTATAAGTGCATCTTATCATTTCGTCTGGGGGTTATATACATTTAGGATCAGAGGGTTAAATCACCTAAATCTATCTTACACCTTGTCCTATTCTCGCCTATTGTAAAGACGAGAGTTCATCGGTCGGCGTGAACCTACGAAGATGCAAGAGTCATTAAGTACCTCTACTAACGTGTACAAGTCTAACGGGATGCGGCATGGTCAGATCTTACTCCCCCTCTAGCTTCTTTAAGCATATCGCATTGGTAGGTGGTCCTATGGTTAATTCGCACATGTATGGTGATATTTCTATCACCAAGTCACATCCCCATTGGCTTGGGTCCTAGGGTTAATTCACCAAGCCTCCAAGGAACTACCAATGCTCAACACTAGGGGTGGCAATTTCTGACCCGACACGAAACCCGACCTGAAACCGACATGAAAATTAACAGGTTCGGGTTGAGCTAAATAGATTTCGGGTCAGGTTTGGGTCGACATATCCAACCCGTTTATTAAACAGGTCAGGTTCGGGTTGGGAATAAAATAAACGGGTCGACCCGCCAACCCGTTTAAGATTTTTTTTCTTAAATTAAAAATTATTTATATTTAATTATATGGGTTAAATCGGTTAAAGGTTGACCCGCTAACCCGTTTAACTCGTGTAGTGTGCTAACTTTTGTAGTTAAAACAAGTTAAATAGGTCAACCTGAAACCCATTTAACATATTTAACCCGTGTAACCTATTTAACCCGTCAACCCAAGTATATATACGGGTTAAATGGGTCAGGTTCGGGTTACGTGTAAACAGGTTAGGGTTGACGTAGCTGACCTGATGATTTAAATGGGTCAGGTTCGGGTTGGGGTTTTCTGACCCGCCAACCTGATAACCCGAACCCGCCAACCCGAACTCGACCCGAATTGCCACCCCTACTCAACACTACCAAAACTAGAGTGTCCTAATACTCGCCATGAAAGTATAGAAACAATACGACAATAGATGCATAGAAAACTAAATCATAACAATAACAATTTCATAACAAGGCTAACACCAAGAGGTGTTTAGCCACTCATATTCATAGTTGCAGTAAAACAAGAATGTAATATCACAATTGTAAACATGAATCGAATACAAATCAAAGGAATGAATAAACTTATGATTGGTGTGTGAATTCTCCCTTGGAACTGACTTGTATGCAGATTGAACTTCGTTCCTCCTGCTCCCTGAGTTTCTCCCAACTTCTGTGTGGCGAAAAGTGAATGAATAAACTCGAAATTAGGGCTGGTATTTATAGGCCCGACTTTGCTACGGCGTAGCTAAATGAGTTGCTACGCCGTAGCCTTTGTTAATATCAACTACGCCGTAGCTTGATCAAGTGCTACGAGCGTAGTTTCTTCCTTAGATGCATCTACGGCCTAGTTATTTGGGGAACTACGCCGTAACTTCTTCTTTGGCTACGTGAGTTCTTTACTGCCTCATTTTGGGGTATACGGCTATACGCCGTAGGTGGAGAGTTGTTACTCCGTAGAGCCCTTTAGTAGATCATTACGCCGTAGTCATGGTTGAGCTACGTCGTAGTCTTCATAAGTTCTTGCTACGGCTTAGGTAGATGAAACCTCTACGCCGTAGTTGGTGCAGAATCCGCATACTTCATATATTTTCTCTTTAGTCCTTCCATTTCCGCGTTTCTTCGTTCCTTTGCTCATCTTTGCCCTGAAAACATAATATAAACGAATAAGAGTATATATCCTAACATATGAATACAAAAAATGAGTAATTAGAGGGAAATTAACACTTAAATCATGGACTTATATGATGTTATCATTTGCTTTGCCAAAACCATATCCAAACCGATAACCGTATATTTAGTTCGGTTCGGTTCGGTTATGAATTCGGTTCAATTTTTTCCGGTTCGGTTCAATTTCAGTTTTTGGTTACTGTGAATATTACCCGATCCGTGAACACCCACAGCAAACACTTTGTATGTGCACATGTATGGATTAGGCGTGTTCACGGATCGGGTAATATCCACAGTAACCGAAAACCGAAACCGAACCGAACTGAAAAAAACTGAATCGAATTCGTAACCGAACCGAGCTAAATATTTGGTTATCGGTTTAGATATGATTTTGGCAATGAAAACCGAAAATCGAACCGAAAACCAAATTCTTATAAATATATATTTTTCTATGTATTTATATAAAAAAAAAAAAAAAAAAAAAAAAAAAAAAAAAAAAAAAAAAAAAAAAAAAAAAAAAAAAAAAAAAAAAAAAAAAAAAAAAAAAAACTCTTTTTTAGTATAAATATAACATTTTCTATGTATTTTATTAAAAAGAAGTTTAGTAAAACTCTTTTTTAGTATAAATATATCATTATTTAAGCTTAAAAAAAACTTGTGCTAAAAATATATATAATTAAATAAAAAATAACTAAAATTATGTAATTCGGTTCGGTTTTCGGTTATAGGGGTTCGGTTTTCGGTTATAGAGGTTCGGTTTTCGGTTATTCGGTTCGGTTGAATCAAATTTGAATTTGGTTCGGTTCGGTTTTTGGTTTGACCCAAAAATTTTTTTAACCGAACTAAGCGGACCGAATAAACCGAATAACCCGATAACAAACCGATGGACACCCCTAGTCTGGATATAACGTTTTGGGCCTTGTGCAGCTAAGATGGGCCCTTTTGCTCGTGTACAGGGCTTGAAGCAAAGAACAGGCCTTTTAACATTGGGCTTACTTGTAATAAATTTGTCTTTCAAGTCTTTGACCAATTCTATATCCTCATTTTGTAAAGTAAAAAGATAGTTGCCAGGTTTTATAAAGTAAAATTTTTTTTTTTTTTTTTAACGGCAATTGTGGCTACATGACCCCTAGCTCAGAAGGCGTAGCGAGCCCACACAACTAGGTTGGGTCCAGCCCAGAAGGCAATGGCACCCTTCCCTTTACACACGCGAGAGGAAACCTCTATCGTCCTAGACAAGACTCGAACTTGAGACCTTGCCTAAGAGGGTAAAACCTCAAGAGGCCCTTTGGTTAAATTTTTATTGTTTGACCGGTTCTGACCTGGCCATTCCAAAAGTGTAACTACTAAGGTTTGAAATTTAGAGGTCTTATGAAGACATGGAGTGTTTATGTTACTAAACATTTTTTAATCAGCTTTGGTGTTAAAGAAACTCAATATAGATTTAGTTAACCTACATAGATGGTACTTTATAGAAACTTTTCTACAATTCTCTCTTTTCAAGTAGCGTTTATGTGACAAAATAGCAACATACTTTTTGTAATATATTGTCCATTTTGGTGATTAAACATCTTTTTATTCATTTTGGTTATATACTTGCATGTGTAAGTCAGAATGATAGTTATTTTCTTAATTTTTCAATGCATGATATTGTATAACTTGCCACAATCTCTAACATAACGTAAGTTACACTTAAAAGTTGACATATGTTTGGTGGCGTTGTATGAAAAAGGGGAAAAATCTTCGATTATCATTTGTTTTAGCACCATTTTCTTAACAAATCAGGTAAAAACATCGAAACTTGTCAACATTTGAGTATAACTTATCGCATGTTAGACATTTTGCACGATAATGTCGAGTACTGGTTGAAAATCCAAGAAGATAATATTCATTATGACCACGACATACAAATTATAATAACTAAAGTGGATCAAAAAAAAGTTTAGTTACCGAAATGGAAATTTTAGAAAATATGTTACTAGTTTATGACATTAACCCTTTTGATTATGTATTGTACCTTTTGATTATGTCTTGTAACTTGCATTTGGTTTTGATTATATCTTGCACAAACCTAAACTTATAAAATCACATCAAAATAACGCAAGCAAATTCATGTATAGAAGGAAAAATTGAAATCAAATGCTCTAGCAAAAAAAGATATCACTTCACATGCATTTACATAGTGATAAACTTGTACATGACAGAGATTTGTCAATTCGGTTTCATATAACTGCAAAAAGAAGTGACAAATGAACAAAAGTAGAAGACTAGAAGTGCATGAAAATGATGAACAATATATAAATAACCCCACATACATGTTCCATATGTAAGTAATTGATATGTCACATGGATCATTCTGTGATCCAGATTCTATTTACAAAAGATACAAAAACAACAATACTCGATTTCCCTAGAGCAAGGGTATTGGGGAGATAAGAGATAAGATGTAAATATTTATACCTTTAGTCATACTTTCAATTCTAAGGAAACTGCTTTGAATAAACTATTAATTCAAGGGTTAATGCATAAAGATTTTAAGTTCAGGTATTTAGCAAAGATTTGTATTAAGCATGTTAATGACAGAAGAACGCGTACAAGCTATAAAACAAACTGCAAATGGATACGGTTTTGTGTCACTAGTAACATCAATATGATTTCTGACCCATAAATAATCAAATAATTACTTTCGACTAGATATTAACGATTTACCTAGATATAGAAAATCGGACCACCACGATCAAGAATCAATATATCACTTTCAACTAACATTTCCAAAACTCCCTTGGCTTAAACTGTAATGGCCGGACCTAAGCGAGCCGATGAATGGTCGCTATATAGGTGCTTGTACAATGCAATTATGCTTGTGAGTTGTGACACATGATCATGATCTTTTGGTACATAAGACATTGCTCGAATATTGGTGGACCTGATCTTTTATAGTAACATTAGCTGTTAACAAGGGTAAGTTCTGATGTAGGACAACCCTACAAATTATAGACAATTTGGATATTGTCGGCCGAGGGTAATTGATGAATTATGAGACAAAAGAGTAATATCACACGGATAAAATACCAAGAATTGAGAAACTCTCCCAGACTCTTTCTATCAATTTAATTCAAAACCTACAAAACATTTTTCATAAAACCTAAACATTAATGAAATCTATTTATAAACAGACAAATACTAATCCTAGCTACTACGACTCTATCAGCAAGTACCGCGTCAAGTTCGTTTCAAATGAGTAAAGAAACATTTTTCCAGAACCCCATGAGTTCGTATAGATCATTCAAAATATTTCCAGATCAACTAATCGTGATCTATCAATTTATTTTTTAAATTACTAGCATATATACAAATAAGAGACTAGATCAGTAAGTCCCAATGAAAAACCATTTGATCAAACCCATATTTCAAGCAACTAATATACAGAAAATCACACATAACACATTCTTATACACTTAAAAGACCAAAAAAAAGGTTGAAAAAATAACCAAAAATAAACCAGAAAGCTTTCAAAGGGTCAGCACAATCTTGGCAATGGTCTACCATGCGTCGACATGACTCGATCACCCTTGACCATTTTAGACATCTGACCCTTCATTTCCCTACAAATCTTCTCCAACTCAACCACCCTCCATTGCATCCTTTGCAAGTTTAGTTTCACTACACCATCATCAACTTCCTTATGTTCGTGTCTTGAGCTGCTTCTCGAGCTATGTTCAGGTGAATCATAATGAAGATGATCATGTCCACCATTCTTGTTGTATAGCACCATAAGTTCTCTGCTGCTTTTGGTCAATGGAGTTTCGTGATCATGGTCGCTTATGTAGGTATAATCTTGATGATGATGATCGTTTGTTGGTATGTTTGAGTGTTGTGAAACAAGTGATTGGACTGCGATTCTTGGTGGGATTCTTGGGTTTTTGGCTAAATCTTTGCATGCTTCTAAGCTTAGCTTTTCGTAGTTCAAGCATCTGCATAGTCTCGATCTTTCTTCCAACGATAGACATGGGTGCGACTGCAAAAATAAAACCCGATTTATTTGAATGAGTACAAATAGCTTAGAGGTAAACGAGTTTTTTTATGAATAAAAACATTTATTGTTATGTAGCAATAGTGCCAATAGAGACGGGTTCTTAATTATACATGACATTTTTCACAATTTGTCTATGACTTTACTGTCTTCACATAAACATGAACATAAAGATACGCCTAATTTTACAGCTAAACTTGAATGTTAATTAATATTCTATCAGTTGCAGTTTAAGCTTAAAAGACTCACTTTCTTACGTAACGAACCAGTAAAACCTCAGTAAATAACATACTTAGAAACATTTCCATTTTTGGTATGAAAATCTGTCGTACTAAAGCTTGGTTGCCTTTTTATTTTATTTTTTTATTTATTTATTTATTTATTTTTTTTTTAAGTAACTAAATGTTACTCAGTAGTACGTAATTATGTTAGTTTTATAAAATGACCATGTTAGTATATTCATGTGTACTCGTTTAAGGTCCGTCGGTTTTTAGTGTTGGTTTAGCCTATTATGACATCGATTATCTTTGGATAGTCTAAACTCAAATTAAACATAAGGTCATGCCCAAAGACTAATACTAATGGTGACCTCAAGTTTTTGGGTCACCCCTGCAAACTCAGCGCCACATAGATCAGCTTCTTTTTGTAAAACCAAACACATGATCAAATGTTCGCAGTAAGATGACTCCAGTCATAACAAAAAACATATCTCACAAAAATTAATAAGGAAAAAAAAAATCACACACACAAACACGTGCATTCCTTGAGGTCGCTTTGCCGACCCAACCAACCAAAAAATCGGCGGGGAGAGAGGGGGGGATTGGGTAGACCAACCCTTCGGGTCGCTATTACGATCAGTCTAAACAACTACACAAGAGGATGTGATGATGACATGGTTTGTTAATAAGTTTTGTTTATCTTAATTTGGTTTCACATGTTAAGAAAGATCCCTTCGATCGTCCTTGAAAGATATGTAGGGCCACGTGGAAAATTCTGAAAATCTGAAGGAGTACGTTTTAACTTTTAAGGGTGGGCCGGGGAACATCACAGAGCAATCATGCATGTGGACGTCCACTCGAATGTTCGTCCCTAGCTACTACTACTTGATAGAGACAAACTCACTTTTACCAACTACTACTGTATTTTTCATGCTCCTCGTGGTTAAAAGACACCTACATATGTGAATCTAATATATTTGATTGCATGTGATTTAAGTTTTTTTTTTTGGTTCACATCCACAAGCTTTTATTAAATAAAAGACACATGTTACATTATAATCCAAGTAGTTTAATCTCGGCTCAAATATTGTTTCGGACATGTGTGATAGATTTGAAGATTATGATGTGCATGAAGTGATATGATGTGCATGAAGTGAAATAAGTAGTTTAATTTGCCTTAAAAAATCTTACAGGATAGAAAAAACTCGGTGAGATGATTCATATGTATCAGATCGTGTCTACTAAGGCTCTAAGTTTAATCTAGGTGTTCGTTTGGCGGGAAAGTGTTGTTATGTGCCGTTTAAGTATCTTACTAGCTTGTAATATATTTACTCTTAAGAATAAGAAATCTGAATTTAGCATGCAAATAGCTAGCTATACGAATAAGAGAATAATAATATCATGTGAAAATGAACTAAGTAGTCTATTATTATTCTAATTCCAATATATAGTACTATCTTACACAGACTGATTCAGCCACTAGACAAGTGGTTTGAGGTGTTGGTTTCAGCCGTCCGTGATAGTTCATGTTAAGCCACTAAAGTACATCCAAACAAATATGACTAGTATTATTTGTTTGGTCTCTTAATTACTAAGCCATTTTATATATAAAAGTACATCATATATAAACTTACCACATGTATTTGATCACTATATGTATATAGAAGTATACTATACTTACATCGATACAAATTAAATGTGCATGTAAGTATCTAAGTTAAAGTAATACATTTAGTAGCTCTTTATTTTTGTTTTAGTTCGTACGCCTTTTAGCCTTTGGGATTTTTGGGAGTGAAAAATTACTATAGGTTAGAAAGGATGGGATGAAAAACATAAGATGAAACAATGGGGACAGATAGGATTTACATTAGAAATTAAATAGAGAAAAGACAAATATGGGTGTCTGAGACTCTGACACGTACAAAATGATAAAGATGATGCAATAACTTATTTATTTATTTATTTATTTTTATTTTTTTTAATTGATTTTATTAAATATTTTTTATGAAATAACTTTTTATTTTTATTTTTAGAGAAGCTTATAAAACTAAATAAAATATCATGTACGTTATTTACCCTTTCGGCCGTAACTATAGTTCATAGGGAATAGACGGGATAGTTTTTTATGTTAATATTTTGGCTGAAAAAGACACGATGCTAGATGGACAAAGTTTCAAATATTTTTATCGTTTTATTTAATATATGTACATTTAATATTTTGATTTTGTAGGTTGTAGATTGTATGATCAAGTAAAGCCAAAATGACAATAATGCCTTCCTAGAGAATAAATGTTATATATAGATGAGGAAAAACTTCAATTTACTTTCTAATTTAAAACTGAAAAATATATATATATATATATATATATATAGGTCAAATTGTTCTAGACGCCGTGTAGTAGACGGTGCATATGAAAAAATATAAAACAAATATTATTTAAAAAAAATATTANAAAAAAAATATTAATTAATATAACTTAAATATCGAAAAAAAAAAAAAAAAAAAAAAAAAAAAAAAAAAAAAAAAAAAAAAAAAAAAAAAAAAAAAAAAAAAAAAAAAAAAAAAAAAAAAAAAAAAAAAAAAAAAAAAAAAAAAAAAAAAAAAAAAAAAAAAGAGTTTTGAATTATATTTATATATTGAATAGGAGTATGTAAATTAACAAGTAGAGTACTTCATTGAAAACCTAAAATAAAATACAAGAAAATTATGAATACTGAAACTAATGAAATGTACGAGTTTTATTAACATAACATTAATAAGTAAATTTAAACACTAATAGTATAATGTTTGGTTAAAGTTTATAATGACATATGTGTTCCCCAAATTCTAATCCCAAAAAGGAAATAGGCATATTTTGTCACATCCGGTGTAGTTTATGTCTTGTCTTTATATCTCTAGCTCTATATTCATTATATTCAAAAGCATCTATTGACCCTCAGATGAAAAAAAAATCATCTAATATGGCGAAAAATATTCAGTAAACACATAAAATAAAAATATTCTAATTATTTACCAATCACAATGAATAAAAAATAGTTTCAAATTTTGTCTACAGCGCCCCTCGAGTTTTGCAATTTTAACATTACAAGTTTAAATTTTGCTTTAACACACACGCACACATTTTTCATCAAAGAATTATTGTCGTCATTTAGCATAAACATCCTACTTGAAACAAGTTCCAACAAAAACATATGTACTATATAAGGAAGCTTGCCCAAAATTGATAACTACAATATATTTTTGGTCTAGCAATATGCGTAAATGACTTGCATAGTATAGATCAAAAAATTGTAGATTAAAGCTTCCATAGAGACATTTTCACTTATTACTTGTGAAGTACGATATTTATATATGTTTCTAAAAGAACCGTTCATGATTTGTGAACGGTTTTTTTATATTGCATACTGCAAATATACTAGTAACATGCAGTAACATATAACAAGAAATTAATGATTTTAGGAATTACCTCAAGGTATATATCAATGGCTTTGTAGACCCCATCAAAGCAATCTCTTGCACAATCTGGTAAGCTCTCTGCAACTCCTAAAAACTTTGATATCTTCAAGTTATGATCTGGTGCAATCTCCCCTAAATATTTATCAATTAGCCCCCCAACCTTTTTCAATCTATCTAAGCACACCCCTTCAACTTTATTACTCTCTCTAATCAATCTCAAAACAAGGTTCACATCATACACACCACTTGATCCATTAGTATTGCTCACCAACAAATCATCCACTTTTGCTTGATCAAGCATGCCACCAATCAATCTTTCTAGCCCATATCTACATTCTCTACTCAACCCATAATTTGAAACAATTCTTAGTACCCAAAATAGCCCTCTACATGAAAATGCATTTTTTCCCATTAGTATTACTCCATGGACTGCTGTATCTGCTAGACCACCATACTCACTTCTTGGAAAAGATTGTGTCTTGGATTGTGATGATGTTTTTAAGTAATGCAGTAAAAATCTTGTGACAACTAAACTATTGTTTTCATTGCCATAAGCTCCTAGAACTTTAACGAATCTTTCGATTATGGATGGTGGTAAAATTGTCATGTCATCAAACCACCATAAACCTTTGGTTGATGAGCATGATGAGAGTCTTAGTAAAGTACTAGACTTTGTAGTACTATCTGGTGATGAATAAGAAGAAGATGAAGATGGGATTAAAGTGTTGGATATGGAATCCGAGTTTTGTGTGATTTTGAGTATGAGATTGGATAAAAGTTTTTCAACGATGCCAAAAGAATCCGCGTAAGAAATAAACGGTGTGCAACTCCTGAGACAGTCAAGAACTTGTGTCCATGACCACTCAGTCAAGCGTGACAAAATCTCAGTGGTTTGTGGCAGCAAGGTGTCATTCATTGCTAAGAAAACACCACAACAATGAAGTAGAGAAACATTTGTAACCGAGATATCAATCTCGCCATTGTTGTAACAAAATCTTGTAAATAATTCAAATCCATCTGAGCCACCAGGGAAATCATTGATCTCAATTCCTGTTTTACGAATTTGGGTTCGTTTCTTTTCTTTCTTTATGATCTTCCTTAACTTTCCTGAAAACCTTGATATTGTTTTCTGCAAAAAAACCCTAATCAAATTTTGAGGGCGAAAATATATTTAGACAGCAAATACTCAGACATACACATATGTCAAATGTTACCTCATTAAGATAGAATGTTTGTTGACCATTAATATGCACTTGCAAATCACATAGTTCTGCCATTGATTGAAATGAATGTGGCACAGAAAATTAAAGAGATGTTGCTCAATAAATTGATCAATCCATGAGTGTGTTTTGTAACTTTTGTATATTTTTTAGGACCACAAAAAGTTATATATATGAATAATGACTCACGAGAGTGTATGAGTTGGCTGAAAATAAGGGTATATGATGTTAAGTTGTGTAGCTAAAGCACATGAAGTATTTTGTTTTGGCAAATATGGTATAGGCTGTCTATAAATTAATGAATATATAATGTGTATATGGTATATCCATATGTTTAGTGAGTCACGGATTGAAATATTGTTTGACATGATTTGTGGTTGTTTGAGCTTGTATTAATTTTTTTAATGAGAGAATTAGACAAGTGGGAATACATACTTTGTCATTTTGTTTAAATGAGATTTTTTTAAATAACTTTGTTCTAAATATCTAAAAGTTTAATGCTTAATGTTTAATTCTTATTAATTCTTATGTTAGATCATGTTAGATCACATAATTCCTCGTAGGTTAATATTTATTAATCATCAACTATTTATAATAGAGAAACCCTAATACCCTAAACCACAAACCGGGCTTGGCTTACCTTAATTCAGAGCAGGCGCAGTATGTTTTTAGGGGCCGGGGAGCGGAGGGGCGGCCGCGACCCCCGAAATTTTTTTGCGATGTAGGGGTATAACTAGCTCTTTCGTGTAAGAAATTTCGTATATTCGGTTTCGCCCCATTTTAATTTGGTGGAAATTTTTTGTATACATTAAGCAATAAATATTTTGACATCCATTACATTTTACATAAGCCCATCTACCCAAACTAAATCATTAATAAAAGACCAATCTAACAACAGAAATCCATTACTAGTTTACTTAGCCCATTAAAAAAAAAAAAAAAAAAAAAAAAAAAAAACGGAAAAACTTACAAACCCTCCCCAATGCGACCCTCATTCTCTCCCACAGTCCACCTTCCTGCCTCCTGGCTCTCACTTCCTGAGTTCTTCGCCGGCCACCACTGACCACCGCCGACGCGACCACCACCTCGCGCCCTTATGGTCAGGTTTGTTGTCTTTAAATTCTATTTATCTTACTTGTCTTTTTATTTAGGGGGATTTTAGTAAATTTTTAGGGATTTAGTAGAATGTTAGAAATTAGGGATTTAGTAGAAATTAGGGGGTCTTAGTAGGAATTAAGGACAAATTTAACTAGATTGTGTACCACTAATATAAGTTCTTTGCAATTTTATGTAGTGTAGGACACATTTATAGATTTGTGACTATTGGTGGAAGAATAAAACCATGAACTTCATTTTTTAAAAGAGAAGAATGAAGAAACAAGTTAGAAGGAATTTATGATTGAAATTCAAGGAGGGGAGTAAACTGTCAAAAAGGGTTCAACAAGCGAACCGGTTATTGGTCCGGATACTTGCAATCGAACCAGGTACCAACCGTTTTGTCTCATTTTTAATGTTTAGTGTCTTTTGACAAATGTTTAGTTTTTTAGTGATTGAAACTTTTTTTTTATAATAATAGTATTTAATTTTTGACCCAACCCGAATCGAATCACCGACCCGAACATATTACCCGAAAAATAGCGTTAGGAAAAAAAAATTAGATCCCGACCCCCCACTCAAAATTTTCTAGCTTCGCCACTGATCCTTATCTCTTAACACTGTGTACTACCTTATATTTTAGAACGATAATGTTTTACACATACATAGATATTATCTAGCTATAGCCTATATATAACAACTTATGTGATTATGTCTAAATTCGGAACTCGAATTTATAGTGTCTTGATTGGCACATATATATGACCAAAGATCCAACAGTGAGATCATCCAAACCTTTACATTTTTCTAGCTTTACCTTTACGGCTTGCTAGCTTAACTTTTACAGTTTGCTAGCTTATGACAACTTTTTCCACATTCAGTTTTCTTAACAACCTTATTTGTCATGGTACTTGATCATTCAAAAGGGTGTTCAAGTCTTTTTTACCAAAATATCATTGTTGTCTTGCCTTGTATTTTTGTCTCTATACGCCAACCCAAGAACATGCACTTATGTTCATTCTTTACTTTGTTAACTTAATATGCGTCTTCTCTTTAATATCCAACCCCACAACAACCCATCACGAGTCACCATCCACAGCTTACCTATTCAATTCTAAGCCCAAACTTTCTTCCAATAGGGTCTCCTAAAAATCCATCAATCAAACATAATATAACCTTCTCCTTTGAGAATTACGTGAATCCTACATTCTCACCTAATAACCAAATATTTTTGCATCACCAACGCTGTCTATATTACCTATAATTATTAATCACTTGAAGGGTACGCGCATAAAGTTGTGTATTTCCAATTTAAAACGTTTAAGAGCATGTTTGATTTTATGACTAGCTAGTGTATGATATGATATGTTTAAATCAAGGTTGACATGCATGTTCGTAACTATAATTAGTTGCGTTGTTGTTGCTTTCTCTAAAAGATATTGCAATATCTGTGAACCTAGCGTCTTTGAGAAAGCTTGTAACAATTTTATACGGAAATTAAAACCGGCACATAATCTTTTAACAGAGGTTTAGAGTTTAAGCATCACTCGGTACACATCAACAGGAATAATTTCATCCATTTTACTCTTTTGATGGGAAAAATAAGACATGCCACTTATTTACCAGAACCAAACAGAAAATTAGTTGGACGTTTCCGTTTTTGCTGAATAAAAAATCGAAAAAAAAATGTAAATACAAATATTTACTCTCACGGTTCCATTTCAGAAAGTCAATATGGAAATATCGAGTGAAAATGACAAAGCAAGAAAATGTCAAAAATCATAAAACAGTATGATCAAAAAATGAAATATAACTTTTTATCAAAAATGATAAATAACAAGTTGGTGAACAGATAAAATTAAATGGATTTGGTCTATTTCAAAGATAAGATATATACGGGGAAGATGTGTGGAACAAACGGGTTCCCTGGTCGTCAAGTCGTATATATAACCACAAGACAAAACCTTATTTTTCTGTATAAATAAGGTGTATCTAATGAGCTAAATATTCCCTAAATAATTGTAAAATGTATCTATTTTAAATAAATTGTGTGCTAATTAATGAGTTTTAAAACTTGATTTCAAAGAAAAAAAAAATATGTTTATTTAGTGTACTAATATGCCACATGCATGTTATAATTCCAAGCCGAAATATTATATTTGCACTGTAACATAATATAATAGCAATAAGTAAAAAATTTAGAGCCATGATTATAGAAAGATCATAATCCAATGACAGAAACACAAGATGATGAGGGTGTTTGTTCTAGCTTATTTTTGGGTTTGCTTGTTCGGGTCAACTTTTTATTTCTGACTTATTTTGCAGCTAATAAAGTTCTTATCTTTTTATGTTTTTTCTCCAATGGCAAATTGAATTAAGAGAAACAAGGAGCTACGCAAACAAATCCAAAAAGATGGATAAAGCGTTACAAGGGTCAAATAGGCACTCTATCTAATCTCCCAAAGAAGTTTTACCGTACTTAAATTCTAGTGTAAAACGTAAAAGGTTTAACATCATTGTGGATGAAGTTTAAGTCGAACTAAGCTTACTAAAACTAGCTTGTAAATAATAAACATATATAGTCAAAAATATAATTTTTGAAAAAGCGCCTTTAATAGTCAAAAACACTGATTTCGTTATAAAACTTTGGAGAACAAACTTAAAAAGTGCTTCTAGTTGTTCGATTAAATCGATTCAAACCCAACGAAACTAATAATCAACCTAATTTGTAAGATATTTTTCAGTTCTACCCGAAAACCATACATAACATCCTCAATTCTGATTCCGCGAACACTATAATGTACACAGTCCTACTAAATTATCTACTACTTTTAATACATATTTAAAAGAGAAATATCAAATCCTTATATATATTATCTTCCTATTTTGACATGTTAATCATAAACGTTGTTCATCCAATAGAGCGTGAAAAAATGGGTCTCTAAATACATTCGATGACTTTTATTATATGAATGAGTAAGAAAATAAATAATCTATATAAAAATAGCTAGTGGTATTAAATTTAACTTTGTTAGACGCTTGTCATTTGGTGTTTATCTTATGTATCACATCACAATTCACCACCACGGGCTACACAATCACGTACGTTTTACATGTGAATTGTGGGACCCTTGCAGATAATACAAAAAATTTCCCAAATAAATACAACAATAATCGGTATTAGCAAATAAAATATTTTATATAATAAAACAAAACCTCTAGTGGGTACTTTGTCATTTTGAAAAAAAAGAATATTTCCTTATTAGGTAATATGTTAATTATTATTTAATTTATAAGTTTTTAAATTTGTTTTGTTGATATACTATACAAGTAGAAGATAAATACAAAAAATATAGATAAGATTTAAATGATTATCTTTAATCATAAAAAGCTACAATTAAAAATCATAAATCAAACAAAATAAAAATTAAATTATTTGTTTTTTAATGAATAAAAATATATCATTCAAAATTATTTTAAAAAAACCCGCGCGTGCGCGGGTATTATAACTAGTATTGTAAATAAAGTTTATTAATCATAAGCGTATGTGTTAGGGCAGTTTAGTGACCACAATCTAAGAATAGAATTTGAACATAAAATAACTTAAGTTTAAATGAAGACGCTGAAGAAATTTTTAGCATAAACTCATTCTGAGTTTTTGTAGACAAAGTCTTCTCTTCATCGTTTGAAGCAGTTCAAGTAATGAAGCACAAGTCTTAACGAAGAAGTTCAGTTTAGCTAGGTTGGCAATGCTTCACTGAACGATGTCGATCTCCTCAACAAAGATGCTAAGCAAAATGCTCCTAGCATCTAGAAAGTTACAAGACGAGAAAACGATATTTTTTACAAAAGGGATAATGTAAAATCTTCTTATGAATGACTACCTTAACCTTGTACCTGTTTAAAAGCATTTATGTAATCTCAACCACTTATTAGACGCTCAACACGTGTAAAGTAGGAACCTCTTGTAACCCTAATTCCTTGGTATAAAAAAGAATGTTTGTCAAAGAGTAAATGCACCTCTTTGTAATTATGTGATAACACAATCAAAAGCATTTACGGCATGCTTGGTAGAGGGTGAGGAATGAGAAAGATAATGAAAAAATGTGTTTGGTGAAGTATAATGCAATGGCCCCCAATAATGGATAATGAGTCATTACCCAATAAATTGGAGGGAATGCTCATTATATTTCTTTGCATTCCCTTTGCTTTTACTTTTCTCATTCCCTAATTGAACCAAGCATGCCCTTACTTTTCGAATCAAATTTGCCCGTTGATCGAACATTCAACGAGTAAAGAAAGTTTGTAATTAAACATAACCTTGGTTAGTGCTTAAGTTAGAGAGGAGATCATCACAATTTTCGTATAATTAGGATAGTTATTCCGCAAGCTATCATTGTCAAATTCTTTGATTCAATCAAGCAAGAATTGTAAAAAGTTAAAAATTACATTGTGTATTTGTGTTTAAACTGCTCTATGTATTGTTACTATAAACTGTTAAAACACTTCATATGTTTCGATAAAATGTGATTTAACTTAGTTTTGAAGTTATTGTCACATTACAAAAGGTTTAACAGTATGTATGTTATAAAGTGAATTTTATGAATAGAAGATTATCTAAAAGGATAATTTTATGTGGCAAATATAATAAAAATGATGGCAATTACAAAAGCAAATATGAGATATATCAAATGATAAATAAATTACTTTACATAAGTGTNCCAATAGAGCGTGAAAAAATGGGTCTCTAAATACATTCGATGAGTATTAGATGAATGGGCAAGAAAATAAATAATCTATATAAAAATAGCTAGTGGTATTAAATTTTAACTTTGTTAGACGCTTGTCATTTGGTGTTTATCTTATGTATCACATCACAATTCACCACCACGGGCTACACAATCACGTACGTTTTACATGTGAATTGTGGGACCCATGCAGATAATACAAATAATTTTCCCAAATAATACAACAATAATCGGTATTAGCAAATAAAATATTGTAAATAAAGTTTATTAATCATAAGCGTATGTGCTAGGGCAGTTTAGTGACCACAATCTATGAATAGAATTTGAACATAAAATAACTCAAGTTTAAATGAAGACGCTGAAGAAATTTTTAGCATAAACTCATTCTGAGTTTTTGTAGACAAAGTCTTCTCTTCATCGTTTGAAGCAGTTCAAGTAATGAAGCACAAGTCTTAATGAAGAAGTTCAGTTTAGCTAGGTTGGCAATGCTTCACTGAACGATGTCGATCTCCTCAACAAAGATGCTAAGCAAAATGCTCCTAGCATCTAGAAAGTTACAAGACGAGAAAACGATATTTTTTACAAAAGGGATAATGTAAAATCTTCTTATGAATGACTACCTTAACCTTGTACCTGTTTAAAAGCATTTAATGTAATCTCAACCACTTATTAGACGCTCAACACGTGTAAAGTAGGAACCTCTTGTAACCCTAATTCCTTGGTATAAAAAAGAATGTTTGTCAAAGAGTAAATGCACCTCTTTGTAATTATGTGATAACACAATCAAAAGCATTTAGGGCATGCTTGGTAGGGGGTGAGGAATGAGAAAGATAATGAAAAAATGTGTTTGGTGAAGTATAATGCAATGGCTCCCAATAATGGATAATGAGTCATTACCCAATAAATTGGAGGGAATGCTCATTATATTTCTTTGCATTCCCTTTGCTTTTACTTTTCTCATTCCCTAATTTGAACCAAGCATGCCCTTACTTTTCGAATCAAATTTGCCCGTTGATCGAACATTCAACGAGTAAAGAAAGTTTGTAATTAAACATAACCTTGGTTAGTGCTTAAGTTAGAGAGGAGATCATCACAATTTTCGTATAATTAGGATAGTTATTCCGCAAGCTATCATTGTCAAATTCTTTGATTCAATCAAACAAGAATTGTAAAAAGTTAAAAATTACATTGTGTATTTGTGTTTAAACTGCTCTATGTATTGTTACTATAAACTGTTAAAACACTTCATATGTTTCGATAAAATGTGATTTAACTTAGTTTTGAAGTTATTGTCACATTACAAAAGGTTTAACAGTATGTATGTTATAAAGTGAATTTTATGAATAGAAGATTATCTAAAAGGATAATTTTATGTGGCAAATATAATAAAAATGATGGCAATTACAAAAGCAAATATGAGATATATCAAATGATAAATAAATTACTTTACATAAGTGTTTTCTCGATTACGGCATACGATATATCGCTCCATGGTCCTAAAACAACTTTGTAGGAAAACTGTAAGTTATAAGAACGTAAATATAAGGTGGAAAACAATGATAAATAATTGGTCGACAACTAGATCAAAGTGAATTGAACATTTTAATTTTAATATGCAAAATGAATAATAAGTTAAATTAGTATTGATTTATCTTTTTTGTAAATGTGACACTGTATATGATTTTAAGTCTCATAATTTGGAATCGCATTATTATAGTGTCTCGCTTGAAATGAGTAAATGATTGTTTCAACAACGAAGAAACATTCTAAAAATTATTGCCAACCAAGGAACCTAAAGCAATCATCAACAAAAACAAAAGAGCACTAAAATAATGATGAAAGCTATATCGGTTTTTAATATATTTGGAGTATAAACATTATCGTTATTGAACATTGTCTATCCCATCTACACCATGGTATTCAAAGAACACTTTAAAAATCTTTGTAGCATTGCTTGAAATAATCTTTCATATTTAAAAACTTTGAATTCACGCTTTAAACATTTAATATTCTATTATATACGTGAAGTAATGTAAATTAATCAAGCTATTGAGCAAAAGTAAATCAAACTATTATATAAAGGCTTTGAGTTTAAGTTTGGAGGATGTGGGTAATATTTATATGACAAAAAATTTTGAGACTGGGTTCATTTTGAAAAAAATTGAGAACTTTTACGAAAATTTACACTACGCGAAAAATATCCATCGGGTTTCGAGAAATCCCCTAAGTCCACCCTTTGTACTTGTTATTTCTTATTGTATAGAACAAGGTAAACGGCAATGCAGTTTTAGCATCCTTCGTGTATGTAACATACAAAAACCTTTTTCTTTATTTTCTTTAAGAATTTGCTACATGCATCCCTAAGGATTGTGGTTAAAACTTAAAAGGTTCAAACATACAATAACTATTTATACTTTGAAAATAAACCTCTCGTCCTTTACAAATAACTATCTACAACCATATAACCGTACCACCAAATTTGCATAGTTTCATTTTTTTTTTCTTTTTTTTTTTGGGTGCAAAGATAGCCCTTAAAACTATGTTTAGCGAAACCTTTTTCATAATGCTAACCAAGAAAATACAAAAGAAAACATTATTTGAGCGTGCTTTCAAACTTTTCAATACTTTCGCAAAGATATAAATATTTTCTCCAACTATACATGCTTTAAGTTTTCAGTTCATTATCCAAAAACATAAACTTCAAACTTCAAAAGCAAGGTTCACGAAATCTACGAATTACATTTGCTCTTTATGACAAATATAAGTGAACCATTTTTATACTACCGCTTAAAGTATTGAATCAATTCCAAACAAGTTCGCCATTTTTAGAATAGATTTGTTAAAGTCGAACCAAGCTGATTTTTCATGGGCGATAAATAAATGTACCGAATTTGTTGTAGCATTTCCCCAAGACAAAGTAAAGTCTAAATCGTGCTAAATGTCGACCAACAATGCGATGATAAATGCAAACCACCTACAAATCTTAAATATTTAATGCAAGCACAAGTCCATAAACTTTATGCACATCTTTTTGACACACACACACACACAAACTATGCATAAGACTTGGAACACTAGGTGCAATGTTGAGCCATATGCTCGTGTTTTAGCAAAAAGTGTTATCATGTCAGCTTTTCACTATACGACTCAGAACTTATAACTCGGCCCAAAAACAGACTCCCTCATTAGTCAAGTTATTAAATCCTCAAGCCCGCAGCTTTTTATTTTTATTTTTCATTTATTACACATTAAAATAAACATTAGATAATTTAAACAAAATAAACACATTACATATTTAAATTTAAAAAAAATACATTTAAACCAAATTTTATATATTATAAAACTAATAAGTAATAATGTAACAAGTGGAATTTAAGGACTAAGAATGTCAAGCTACTAAGACTGAACGAGATAAAAAAACAGGGACTAATTACGTAAATATTAGTAAGGTTTAAGGTGAAAAAAAGTTAAGAAGCCTATGGTTTTCTTCTTCCTCCTTATTTGTACCTGCAAAACCAAACAAACACAAAACCAAAACCAACACANAAAAAAAAAAAAAAAAAAAAAAAAAAAAAAAAAAAAAAAAAAAAAAAAAAAAAAAAAAAAAAAAAAAAAAAAACCACTATGCATGCATCTAAATAAAGTATAGTTTTAGGTTGAAACAAAGCTGAGCAGGTTCTATGTTAGGAAAACATAAATATATATGTAGGTAAAAGAACATGTTGGGCCAGATGAGAGAAAAGAAATCGGGCCAGAAATAAGCCCAAGAAGAAATTAATATTTATATTGGCACCGGCCATCAACGGAATTAATAGTATGTAAGAATTAATCAAGCTATTGAGCAAAAGTAAATCAAACTATTATATAAAGGCTTTGAGTTTAAGTTTGGAGGATGTGGGTAATATTTATATGACAAAAAATTTTGAGACTGAGTTCATTTTGAAAAAAATTGAGAACTTTTACGAAAATTTACACTACGCGAAAAATATCCATCGGGTTTCGAGAAATCCCCTAAGTCCACCCTTTGTACTTGTTATTTCTTACTGTATAGAACAAGGTAAACGGCAATGCAGTTTTAGCATCCTTCGTGTATGTAACATACAAAAACCTTTTTCTTTATTTTCTTTAAGAATTTGCTACATGCATCCCTAAGGATTGTGGTTAAAACTTAAAAGGTTCAAACATGCAATAACTATTTATACTTTGAAAATAAACCTCTCGTCCTTTACAAATAACTATCTACAACCATCTAACCGTACCACCAAATTTGCATAGTTTCATTTTTTTTTTTCTTTTTTATTTGGGTGCAAAGATAGCCCTTAAAACTATGTTTAGCGAAATCTTTTTCGTAATGCTAACCAAGAAAATACAAAAGAAAACATTATTTGAGCGTGCTTTCAAACTTTTCAATACTCTCGCAAAGATATAAATATTTTCTCAAACTATACATGTTTTAAGTTTTCAGCTCATTATCCAAAAACATAAACTTCAAACTTCAAAAGCAAGGTTCACGAAATCTACGAATTACATTTGCTCTTTATGACTAATATAAGTGAACCATTTTCATACTACCGCTTAAAGTATTGAATCAATTCCAAACAAGTTCGCCATTTTTAGAATAGATTTGTTAAAGTCGAACCAAGCTGATTTTTCATGGGCTATAAATAAATGTACCGAATTTGTTGTAGCATTTCCCCAAGACAAAGTAAAGTCTAAATCATGCTAAATGTCGACCAACAATGCGATGATAAATGCAAACCACCTACAAATCTTAAATATTTAATGCAGGCACAAGTCCATAAACTTTATGCACATGTTTTTGACACACACACACACACAAACTCGTAGACCCTTGCATAAGACTTGGAACACTAGGTGCAATGTTGAGCCATATGCTCGTGTTTTAGCAAAAAGTGTTATCACGTCAGCTTTTCACTATACGACTCAGAACTTATAACTCGGCCCAAAAACAGACTCCCTCGTCAGTCAAGTTATGAAATCCTCAAGCCCGCAGCTTTTTATTTTTATTTTTCATTTATTACACATTAAAATAAACATTCTATAATTTAAACAAAATAAACACATTACATATTTAAATTTAAAAATAAAATACATTTAAACCAAATTTTATATATTATAAGACTAATAAGTAATAATGTAACAAGTGGAATTTAAGGACTAAGAATGTCAAGCTACTAAGACTGAACGAGGTAAAAAAAACAGGGACTAATTACNAAAAAAAAAAAAAAAAAAAAAAAAAAAAAAAAAAAAAAAAAAAAAAAAGCTTTAACATGGGTGATGGGTACGACGCCGAGGTCAATAATGCGAGCATCGGTACGGGACCTCGAATCATAGCTCGTGTTATCGGGGCCGTACCATTAGTTCTTAGTTTCAAAATATAATTGGCTCATCTACTAGTTAAGAGCATTCACAATACTAACTTGACTAATGACTTATTACTATTTGGAAAAGCCTTTAAAGGGGTTTACTACATTGCACCAAAGAGTTGGTGAAAAGCTTTTTTTGCTAAAGTCTCGGTAGATAACAAGTGTTTGAGACATAAGACCTAGCGGTTTTTTTAGTATTAAGGGTATGTTTGGCGAAATGTGTTGGAATTGTGGCTGGGAATGAGGCTGGAGCTTATTTTATAAGGTAAAAGCTAGAGATTATATTTATATAAAGCTAATTGGTGAACTAGTTGAAGCTGAAGCTTATTAATGCAAAATCGTATTAAAATACATCAAATTAAATTCAAATATTTTTCCAACTTTTGTGTGATAATCAAGTATATTTTAAAGGGTATTTAAGTCATTTAACTAATTATAAACCCTCATGAGCCCATTTCAACTAGCTTGTTGCTTATAAAAACTTTCATAAGTCTGTGTGACAAACAAAGCTTATTTTATAAGCTAACTTATTTTGAAAGCTCAGGCCTTATAAGCCCTTATAAGCCTCACGCCAAACATAGGCTAATTGCTATAGAAAGCTTTTAAATTGCTTCTTTGCAGTGGATGACTTTTGCAAACATAAGTTTTTGAATGATAAAGTAGTTAGAAATTATGTACTCCCTCCGTCTCAAATTAATAGTCTATATTTTCATTTTGGGGTGTCTCAAAAAAATTGTGCACTTACCTTTTTAAGTAATAAAAAGGGAATTTAGTAAGAGAATATTCTATATGAGTGGTTGAAAATTATAGTGAATTAGTGATCCCAATTTTATTAAATTTTATGTTTTTTGTTTCCTGGCAATAATTTTGAGACGAGGGAATAGCTAAATCAAAAAGTCTTTTAGAAGTAGAAGCCCTGTGGATGCTCTCAACGAGTGTTTCTCAGATGTGTCACTTCATATATTTTGTCATTCATGTCGACAACCACTGAACTTGTTCTGCATACAAACAATATTGCAATCTCTTGAATGATTAACTATTTCAAAAGATCCTATAATATTTCTATGAGCAGCTAAACTAAAAAGAAAATGAGTGGACCAACCTAGTAAACATTTCTATCGAGTTTTTAAAGTGACCATTGCATTTTTAGATTTTATTTAACCAGCCAAGTACTTCTAAATATATTTAATCAACTAAGTCTCATGTTTCACTCGGCCATTCATCAATCATTCATTTTATTAACAAAAGTTGATGGGACGATGGAAAATAATATGTATTAACTTTTTCATCAATCGACTGGCGCATTTTTTATAAGTTTCAAAAATTAAAGCAAATGATGTTGCTTTCTGATCAGAACTACACAGACTCTAAGGTGGTGTTTATTTTTTAAGAGGCTCTGAATCTGAATCTGAATCTGAGGCGTAAATGTCTGAATCTGACCGCATCTGAACGGGAAAAAAAACTCATGTTTGAACCGCACATTTGCTTGCTTGTACTAATTTTTTTTGTATCAGCAAGAGGCAAAAAGATGCATTCAGACACTCCTCTCAAGTCTAGACCATTAAGATCTTACTTCCTCTGAACACGTCTGAACGGGAAAAAAACAAAAAACGATTTGAACGACCAAAATGTCTGACCGCGTCTGAACGGTTGAGATTAAGAGGCGGTTAAGAGCCTCTTTATGAAAAACAAACACCACCTAAAATTGCCCATTCGATCTGACCGGGCTTTACTATAATACAAATAATTTGGTATATCTAATGACTATTGGTTATCGAAAGAACGATGATGATTATGAATTTATTAAATGTGCGTTGCTCTTTGTCATGACTGGAAACCTGGAAATTAACCTTTAGTATTAGCCCTTTGATAAAACTAGAGTTTATCTAAACAAAACAAATTAAGGGGGTAAAAAAAGGTTGTGTGACTGAAGACATCAACACGAATAGACGATCCTACCAATCTCCCAAGTCCCAAGGGGTTCTTCATGATTAACGATTTTGTTAAAAAAATAAATAACACTAGTTAAATAACGTGATATACTAAATATTTTTGTAAGTACATATTTTGTTAAATTATATTTCAGAAATACAATGGTCATCTAAAAAACTCCATTTCTATCAAGCCCAATTTCAGTCCATTAAGTTGACAATATTGGGACCAAAACAAATGTGCTTAATATGACATCATCTAGTCGTCCATCACATGTATTGAACATCCTTAAAGCCGAAGTATATTGTACTGTAGATAGTGTAATACTATTAACTTGAGTGATTATGTTTTGTATTATCCCAAATATAACGTAATCACTTGTTGTTTATGCCTTTATGGATACAAAAGTTGGTGTAATTGATGGTCTAAGTGAAAAGATATTATGGTTTTTAATTAAAGCATGTTTGTAAAGAGTATGCAACTTGTATATGCAATTGGTTCTAGCAATGGGTGTATAGTTTTTTGTTTAGTTGCATTCTGTATTGGTTCCAATATTGTTTTTTGAACAAAACATGCCCACTAACATAAGGCTTACCTACAATGTGCCATTTGGTCATCTCCATCTCATTTGAAACAAAAGATGCCATATGGAACCTGAATACCTGACCCAATTTTCACAGTTGAAAGTAAGGTGGTTTGGAATCATGCAGCAATTCTAAACTTCTAACGGTGATTATATATCATAGTGATTGTCTAAATGATTTAATGCAATACTTAACCAATTCAAAACACATAACAGAACCATCTTAGTAGATGAATAACCTACTGGCTCAAGCACTTCTTTTTTCAAAGTCAGAGTGATTATCAAAGATGGATTAAACATAAAACGACACTACTATCAGCCCCGCCAAGTTAAGTAACAATATTAACAATTCTGCCAAATTTAGCTAGCAAGAAAACAATTATGTCTCGAGAATCAGGGTGATTAAATTTACGAGTAGAATCTGCACGTGACAGTTTGTGCTAGCAGAGTAGCAGTCCAGTACATTCTACAGTTTGTGCTAGTGAATATAGCAGTTTGTGCTGGTACTAATAGATAAACAGTTTTAATAAGCAAAAATCTCAAAACACTATATGTTTGCAACAAAATAATCCATGCAGATAAACTGAGTCAAGAAAAGCAACAAATAGTTCTACATCAAACACTCCAACATTTAATCCAAACTGATTCAAATCGTAACTGTTTGCAAAAAATAATCCACATGAACGACAGAATGCACTTGTCCTAAAAAGACCGCCAAAATACAAGCACTACTTCACAATGATAATGCAGAACCCGAAGTCCTAAAAAACTTAGAGCACAACTTTTATTACTTAGTGATGATACCTGTGACTATCAGAACTTTCACGCCCATATTCTCTGTCTCTGCTATAATCATAATCCCGGTCCTACTGTCTTTCCCGACCCCAATCCCTGTCACGGCTTCTGCTTCGACATCTATTCTTGGCTTCTTGCTGCCCTGTCTTTCCTCTATTTCCCTTCCTCTGTCTCTGCTTCTTTCTCTTCTATTTCTCTCACTCATTCCTGCAGAAACTGATTACAAAAATATTTCTTATTACGTACCCTTAGCTAATTGAAACATAACAAAAATTAAGAACATATTACCTAAATGGTCGGTTTGGTTGGCGAAGACTACAGAATTGGTCTATCATACGAATTACACAACAGTCCCTGTAACGCTGTTTTCTTCAATTGGTCCTTTGAGTACCAAGCATACTGATTCTGATTTTGGTCCATCAATCATACATTCATACAACTAATTTTGCATTTGGCCTACAAAATATGAAAGCAAATAGTGTTTCTAGAGACCAAATTCGTAATTAGCATCAGCGAATGAACATTTATAAATTCAAACCACAGATACTATTCTTGTTATTTACTAAAAACTTATTATTAAATTAAACAAAAATATGATACCTAGCTCCTCAACCTCCCATCCAGAAGGCCGGGACCTGACCAACTTTCAGCTTGTTGTGTTTTGACACGAAACTTTTTCTTGAGGTTCCAAATTTATCATACATCTCACCATCATCCTGCAAATAATATGGTAAGGCTATTGAGATGCATTTAAATATTTTATCGTCAAGTTGGAATTTATTGCATCTTACTTCTTTAGATTCTCGCCTACGTCTCTATGTTTCCTCCAGTTCTTCTTCATCAAGTTCTTTGTACCCACCAGCACATCCTCCTCTACATACAACAAAAGAGCATATGATCTTTGATAGAAATAAAACTTGAAAAACGATAATGTATTAGATTAGATGCAAGAGAGACGATGTTTCAGTTCATTTAAAATACCTCACACCCCCTTCGCAAACACCAGGTTCGTTGGTGTTGCAAATGTTGCATTTTAAGCGCTTTGCCCAATTGATGTTACCAAACCTGTAGCAGATTATAAACATTAACATAACATTTCACAAAATCAATATCATTTTAGCCAATATCCCAAAGCAGAGGTAATAGGTGATGCTTAAAGTAAATCATGAATCCTGAAAAACTAAAAAACACTGTTTCATACTTACATTGGACAAGACCAGTCATTAGGACCAAAAAGTCCCATAGGACCACCAGCAGCACCCCGGCCACCTCCTGAATAAGGGCCACCACAGCCCTAAGCCCACCACCACCAGCGCCGCCACCTGATGCACCAGCAGGTCTTGCTTCCACATAGGTTACATACACCATGAAATGCAAAGTTCACATTCGTACAACTGTCACCAAAACATCACATATGACAAATAACCAACAATCTTTGAATTATAGCCAGAATAAGCTGCTCACCAATGTCATATTACAGACCTTGCATCCGGACACATCCAGTCACCATTTTGCTGCCATGCTTTTGGTGGAGTGGATTAATATCTTTTTGGCCAAATTGCTATTATAGCTAGATTTATTCAAGACATCCATCACTGCATCGGTTAAGCTTAGTCCTTGATCTTTTGCTAGGTAGACTGCATGCTGAAATGTAGGTAAGAAAAGTAATGTAAGTTCCATTTTTTTATGATGGCAGAAAAAAAAAATAAACATGGAATTACGGATGATCAATAGAAACCAAGAATTGCACAGACAGATTCAGCCAAGTGACATAAATTTTTAGCCAGGAACAAGAATTTCGGAACCTAGAAGAACTGGACAACTGTGTAGTATATAGCTAGGGGGAAATTTGCCCATTTACTTATAAATCAGTTCATCTTGGTAATGATTTATCGTCACAGGTCAGTGAGGAGCTAAAAAGGTATAATGTTTGGTTAAAGTTTANAAAAAAAAAAAAAAAAAAAAAAAAAAAAAAATCTAATAAGGCGAAAAAAAATTCAGTAAACACATAAGAAATAGTTTTGGATTTTTGTCTAGAGCGCCCCTCGAGTTTTGCATCTTTAACATTACAAGTTTAAATTTTGCTTTCACACACACACATTTTTCATCAAAGAATTATTGTCGACTTGTCGTCATTTAACACAAACATCCTACTCGAAACAATTTCCAACAAAAACATATGTACTATACAAGCAAGCTTGCCCAAAATTGATAAACCACAATATATCTTTGGTCTAGCAACACATAAATGACTTATCGGGATTAAAGCTTCGATGGAGACATTTTAACTTATTACTTGTGAATGTGTGATATTTATATATGTTTCTAAAAGAATCGTTCATGATTTGTGAACGGTTTTTCAAGTACCTTAGACCTTAGTTACAAAGTTACTCGGTAGTTATTTTTTCGATTAAACATATTGCATACTGCAAGTATACTAGTAACATGATACATAGCATACAGTAACTTATAACAAGACATTAATGATTTTAGGAATTACCTCGAGGTATATATCAATGGCTTTGTAGACCCCATCAAAGCAATCTCTTGCACAATCTGGCAAACTCTCTGCAACTCCTAAAAACTTTGATATCTTCAAGTTATGATCTGGTGCAATCTCCCCTAAATATTTATCAATCAACCCCCAACCTTTTTCATTCTATCCAAACACACCCCTTCAACTTTATTACTCTCTCTAATCAATCTCAAAACAAGGTTCACATCATACACACCACTTGATCCATTAGTATTACTCACCAACAAATCATCTACTTTTGCTTGATCAAGCATGCCAACAATCAATCTTTCAAGCCCATATCTACATTCTCTACTCAACCCATAATTTGAAACAATTCTTAGTACCCAAAATAGCCCTCTACATGAAAATGCATTTTTTCCCATTAGTATGACTCCATGGACTGCTGTATCTGCTAGACCACCATACTCACTTCTTGGAAAAGTTTGTGTCTTGGATTGTGATGATGTTTTTAAGTAATGCAATAAAAATCTTGTGACAACTAAACTATTGTTTTCATTGCCATAAGCTCCTAGAGCTTTAACGAATCTTTCGATTATGGTTGGAGGTAAAATTGTTAAGTCATCAAACCACCATAAACCTTTGGTTGATGAGCATGATGAGAGTTTAATAAAGTACTAGACTTTGTAGTACTATCCGGTGATGAATAAGAAGAAGATGAATATTGGATTAAAGTGTTGGAAATGGAATCAGATTTTTGTGTGATTTTGAGTATGAGATTGGATAGAAGTTTTTCGATGATGCCAAAAGAATCCGTGTAAGAAATAAACGGTGTGCAACTCCTGAGACAATCAAGAACTTGAGTCCATGACCACTCATGTCATGCGTGACAAAATCTTGTGGCAGCAAGGTGTCATTCATTGCTAAGAAAACACCACAACAATGAAGTAGAGAAACATTTGTAACCAATATATCAATCTCACCGTTGTTGTAACAAAATCTTGAAAATAATTCAAATCCATCTGAGCCACCAGGGAAATCATTGATCTCGATTCCTGTTTTACGAATTTGGGTTCGTTTCTTTTCTTTCTTTATGATATTCCTTAACTTTCCTGAAAACCTAGATATTGTTTTATGCAAGAAACCCTAATCAGATTTTGAGAGCAAAAATATATTTAAACAGCAAATACTCACACATAGACATATGTCAGATGTTACCTCATTAAGATAGAATGTTTGCTGACCATTAATATGCACTTGCAAATCACATAGTTCTGCCATTGATTAAAATGAATGTGGAACAGAAAAAGAGATGTTGCTCAATAAATTGATCAATCCATGAGTGTGTTTTGTAACTTTTATTTATTTATTTTTTTTGGACCACAAAAAGTTATATATATGAATAATGACTCACGAGAGAGTATGAGTTGGCTGAAAATAAGGGTATATGATGTTGTGTAGCTAAAGCACATGAGGTATTTTGTTTTGGCAAATATGGTATAGGCTGTCTATAAATTAATGGATATATGGTATATCCATATGTTTAGTGAGTCACGGATTGAAATATTCTTTAGCATGATTTGTGGTGGCTTGAGCTTGTATTAATTTTTTTAATGAGAGAATTAGACAAGTGAGAATACATACTTTGTCATTTTGTTTAAATGAAAATTTTAAAATAACTTTGTTCTAAGGATGTCTAAAAGTTTGATGCTTAATGTTTAATTCTTATTCCTATGTTCTTTACTAACAATAATGTTTTACGATGCATAGATATTATCTAGCTACAACAACTTATGTGATTATGTCTAAATTAGGAACTCGAATTTATAGTGTCTTGATTGGCACATATGACCAAAGATCCAACAATGAGATCATCCAAACCTTTACAGTTTGCTAGCTTATGACAACTTTTACCACATTCAGTTTTCTTAACAACCTTATTTCATTGATGGTACTTGATCATCCAAAAGGGTGTTCTAGTCTTTTTACCAAAATATCATTGTTGTCTTGCCTTGTTTTTGTCTCTATGCGCCAACCCAAGAACATGCACTTATGTACATTCGTTACTTTGTTAACTTAACATGCGTCTTCTCTTTAATACTCAACCCCACAACACCCCATCACTAGTCAACATCCACAGCTTACACATTCAATTCCAAGCCCAAAATTTCTTCCAATAGGGTCTCCTAAAAAATCCGTCAATCAAACATAACATAACCTTCTCCTAGTTGCTCATTATTCCTCCATCATCATCATCAACAAATGCTCATTTAAGAATTACATGAATCCTACATTCCCAAATAACCAAACATTTCGCTTCACCAACGCTACCTATTGCCTAAAATAATCACTTGCAGGGTACGCGCATAAAGTTGTGTATTTCCAATTTAAAACGTTGCTTAAGAGCATGTTTGATTTTATGACTAGTGTATATATGATATGATATACATAACTACACAAAGGGTCCAGAACCAAACCCTTCAAAAAGGTACATGCATCAAAGAAAGATATGGCACATTTATTCAAAGGATGCTAGATAAAATAAGGCTCAAAGTCTAACCTGTGTGCTTGGTATGTCTTCACATGTCACGTCTTCAAAGATCATATCTTTGTAAGCTCCAGCGTCCAGCACCATATAGCTCTTTGAGTGCCGTTGTTAAAAAGTTCACCTCCCCTCTAAGGTCACTAAGATCTTTTGCCATAATCTTGATTTGATTGTTTTGTGACTCTATATGCCTACCTTGTGATTCAACTTTATCTAATAGTAGACGGTTTTGATCCATTAAACTTTCTTTTCTTGCTCTTCTTAAATCAAAACTGAACTTGGTGACTTTAGATTTTGTAACTCCGGTCCCAAAACCAAATGCTTGTCCAGGCTTATCTTGACCAATAAGCTCAAACAGTACAGCATCTGCAATCTCTGACCGCACTTCATCATCAACAGGTCTTGAATTGCCAATTTCTAATTCCCTTTTATTCATCTCTTCACGTGCTCGCTCCTAAAACATTAACCAATATAAGATCAAATATATAGATGAGCATAAATAAATGTATAAATTCTGTAAGTGTTACCCTGAAGTCTCTTGACATGTCGTGAATGTATGAACCATCTTTTGATTGATATTGCAAGTCAAAACTCTCAATCCTGTTAGGTTCTCTCTTGTACTTCGTTTTCTACACATTAAATACTAAATAATCAATAAACCATTAGTAATCCCAAACACCCCTTAAAAGTAAAATTCTCGAGTTATTATATATGAAATTCAGAATGAACCAAAATACATTGGTTGTTCACCCCAAACTGATCATCTTCTATGGTCTATACAACATCCCAGAAAGGGACCACACAAGACTCAGAACCACAAAAACTATTGTATCAAGTTGAATTGCATTTAACTAAAACTTAAAGTATAATCAGGATGTGCTATACATGATTAGTAAGTCAAAAAAACAAAGCAAAAAAACTAGATACGAAAAAAAGAAGATAATGCCAAATAAGTGAGTGGTAGACCCGCAGAATCTAGAGATATGTGTGGCCATGACAGCATACTTTAGCCTATTGTGTGTAGAATCATTCAGACTTCAGAGCATCAGAGTTGCTATTTATACCATTGGGCATGAATAGCTTGTTGTTCATGAATAGTTTAAGAGCTTTTTCTTTATAAACTTAAGGGTCTGATATATTAATTAGCTTAATTGAATGGAGAAATAGATATTATATCTAGCTTGGTTGATGTCATATAGATGTAACGAAGCAAATCATCAAAAGGGAAAAGGCCACGATGCCAAATAGCATTAATAAAATTACGTGCAAGTATAACAAGAAAAAAGGCAATAAGAGAAAAAAACAAATATATATAATAGCAGTAGGTGGGTTGGCTATTTAAGTGATAGTACTTTTGGGTGGCTTAATGCTTTGCCTTTGAGTGTCAAATACTATAATTATTGTGTTTCTCCCCCACTACTAGAATATAATTGTCTCTCTTATTTATTTACTAGGCTCCTTCCTGTTCGCAAGTAAAAATGACTAGTTATTTGCAAGGTGTGATTTGTGGGTTGGCACTTGTTGCTGCTCTTCTTGTGGCTACTGATACTCAGGTTCAAGAAATCTTTACCATTCAGAAGAAAGCCAAATACACAGACATGAAATCCCTTGTGTATGTCATCTGTCTCTTGTTCAATTACTTGCTCATTAACTTTTTGTTTCTTTTTTGATACATATATTACTATGAAAATTTGCAGGTTTTTCGTGATAGCCAATGGGATAGCTTCAGCCTATTCACTGATACAAATACTGAGGTGTGTTGTGAGTATGGTTAGAGGAAGTGTGATCTTTAACAAGCCTTTGGCATGGCTTATTTTCTCTGGTGATCAGGTACATACATAAACAGTACTATTCTTCTTTCACTCATTGGGTACACCACTTTGTGACTGAAAATGGTGAAGTTGTAACAGAAAGTTGCATGATGATTGATGGAAGAACAGTTGATGATCGTATGACCAAAAGCCTGACCAATTTTGTTTGCAGCTGGTAAGATCAAACTAATTGTAGAGGTGGTTGGGGGATAGAAGACCTTGTTAATCGAATTATTTTCTATTTCCATTAAAGCCCGTTGTCAGGATAATTTAGTGGCTAATATGGCTCCTAATATCTTCCCAGATTTTAGCAAAATAAGTCAAATTCTCTACAAATCTCTTGATGTACTTTTAGAGTTTTAGGTCTATTTTAGGGGCCTTGCTTACTATAATAAGTTGGGCTTATCCATAAAATAGAGCAATTATTCACAAGTCTAACATCACGAGTACAAACACAATCAATTTGTGGCAATTTTTTACATATTCCGTTTGCCAAATTAGGTCCATCAAATTTTCTTAACCTCTGTAATCGTAGCTGCTCACTTTCATTAAAAATGTGTCACAGAAATACCATTAACTTATTTTTGAGACATCTCAAGGCACTTTAGCGAGCATCCTTACTCACTTCCCTGCACCCACAGGGTCCTTTTATATGACAACAGCAAGAAAGGTGTGCTGGGTCACTTGTAGGATACAACTCTGTGTCTCTGGTATTCATAGTACTTGTGTCAACACCAAGGTATGGACTACGAGGAGCTTAAAGGGACAACTCAGTGCAAGATTAAAGTATCTGCAGCGGCAACTAAGTTATAGTCCCTATGCACAAATCTGTTGCAGCATAAAATTCTGAAACTTAAGACTCCGCATGTGTTACAAAAGTTTTCATATTCCTATGACAGTCAGAACTACTAAGGACTCATCTATAATGTTTCTTGTAACTTTTACTCACAAGGGCTTATAACATGTCTTATATCTCAGCTGAAATATATAAAAACAATAGTGTTAAAACAAAGTTACTGTAACATAACTACTCATTGGCCATAACTTAAAACTGTTGGTATAACCTGAACTGTCCAAAGGCTAAACAGGTTATACTAAGGCAATGATTTATAACGCCTGTAAAGCCTGCTCTACAAGGGTATATAAGCCCACTTAAGTCTCAAATAAGCTCGTAAGCACACATATAAGCCAAATATTCAAGTGAATTGAAGGTCAAGACCTAAAAATGAATCAACGGTTGAGATTGAAGTTCAAACGGCTAACTGGACTTTTATAAGTACTAACTGGTCTCTGTTATTAGTACAGGTTACCGTTGTAGTAATTGAAAGTTTTTTTAACTATTAGGCATGTTCTAGTAAGAACAAAGTTAGCAATCAAGACTAGGATAATAAAGTTTTGAATACAGCACAAAGAGAATGTGATATCATGTACCTTTCATTTCTACTTTCGGGTTGACAATAACACCAGCGCTATCTGTTTAACAAAGAAACAACAAATATTAGGGTTGATAACAATTTATTGAAACATTAATAACATGTTGTACAGGCCAACAGAAAGCAAATGTAGAAATCAGATGTATCAGTTGCAAGCTTAAAAAGAGCCAAAACTGAAACGAATGATTACAAGTTGATTTTCCAGACGTGTAACAGTATCAAACAATGAAGATGTAAGATACTTGACTAGTCAGGTTATATTTTCCATTTACTGAAGACCAAATACACTACCAACAAATCTAAATACATTTAGGTTGTGAGAAAATCACTCAATAGAAAAAAACTGTATATAAAATGAACGGAAACTTAGAAAGTGTAAGATACTTGACTAGTCAGGTTATATTTTCCATTTGTATTGAAGTTTCCTATCCCCTTATTTTCAGAAAGGTAAAAAAATAAGTTCTCCAGTCCTTTTCTTATTCGATTTAGTTGACTTTCCATATTTGAATCTTGAACCTCTTAATTGTTTCAAAATATCAGACCCCGACATTATGGTGGGAGGACCATAATGTGATATAAGCGTAAAGTAAAAGACAAACTAGAAAACTTGCAGCCGGGATACAATTCTTTGTCACGCTGTTCTAGCAACTTTTTATAAGGGGGAATATCCTCGACATTGTGATCACTTGTTTTGGCAGATTCATCTACTTCTCCATCAAGCCCTGCTTCCTCGGTGTTTTCATGATTCGAAGGAAAAGAACTTAAACCAAAGGCATCCCGAACCAAGCCTATCATGTCGTCTTCAACAAACGAAGTTTCATGAACGCTAGTAGACGGAGATGTTGGGGGAGTAGCAAGCTCCCCATGAAGAGTCCATGTTGTGTACCCCGGTAAAAAACCATAACGCAATAAGTGTTCATGAACCTCATCTACCTCCAATAATTCATCATTACAACATCTAAGGCATGGACATATAATTGATCCTCTTATATCTCTAGCACGAGCGAAATTAATAAAAGATTCAACTCCTTTTCTAAAAGTAATGCTTTTTATGTGTGCGTTGATCCAACTTTTGTCCATTATATTGATTTACCTAAACAAGTAATAAATGTTTATAACATACCATAAAGTTAAAATACAATACAAATGCTTTGCAAAACTTAAAGATCTAATGAAACGCCTAGTCCTTGTCGAGCTAAGAATGCACTTAGTAGCAAAATACTACGAAAATATGAGTAAGTTATTTCTAACTCATTATCAGCAATATAAGAACCTACAGGTTTAGATATATCTATGACACCTATACAGCCCTGGTCTAAGAATTAGCACAATCATTTGAGATATTCGAGCAGCTAACTCTTTTGATAGGTAAAGTGTCCCTACTACCAAGGATGTGGAAGCAATAGCATGTCAGTCCACCCCATCCCCACCCAATGGTACTGTTTTTAGGATATATGTCAACTCTGGCCTGATTGTTTTGTTGTAAATAGTATAATGTGCTACATCCCAGATGCTTCATACATGCTTAACAAGTAAAGAATCTCATTTAAGGGCGTCCAAACAGTATGTAACTTCACCAATTTTCGAATACATAACAAAAACATATATGTAGTCCGATATCTTTACAAGTAGTCATTTCATATCATGAAAATACAAAAGTACACTCCAGTATCTTTGTAATTCTTGGCCTATCTATAAATTATACGAGCTTCAGAAAGGTCCCCTGTTCTTGTTTTAAGCAATGAAACTTGTATAAAACTAACCTTAAGCTCCCCCGTTCATGTGGTTTGTTATTGCTATTTCTCACTGTGTTCGAAACAGATGATAGAACTTCTAAGAGTAGGTACATCAGGGTCCATGACGCCTCGTATAAGTATATTTTTAATCCACCAAAAGACATCAAACAAATTTCTAGGCTTCTAGCATGCACCAACTATCTAATCCGTAAGGCCATAAGCAGGGTCATCTAAATTAGTGCAATTATGAGCAAACATGGAAAAGTGTCGATACTATCACATACGCACACAGAAAGACTTGGATCAAAGCTGCCTTTCATCAAGTTTGAAGCTCACAAGTCACTTTCATCTACAATCAAACGCAACTTTCACTATTTCTATAAGAATCATCATATATTGACTGGCTCAAATTTACCACAAATTATACTAGTGGAACCTAGCCATTGCTTAATAAGTGTTTCAAAATCATACTACTCAAATAACCATAACACAAGCAACAAGCATTTAAATTCTAGAAATGAAAGTATTTACAATTCACAATAGATTCAAAAAGGCAGTGTAAGCGAATTCCAGTTGTTATTAATCAACCTATCTTAATCTATATATAATTCAGACTGGACACTAGCAACCTTCTCTTGATGTTACCAGAGACTTTCACTGATTCAACAGAAACAATGAGCCACGGCAGTACTACCTATCATGACTCACAGTCACCAAGCAATCTACACCAATCTCTAGTTTCACAAATATATTATTACTCACGATAGTACCTGGAATCAGTTTAAAAGAAACTAGCCTCTCTTTTTTTTTTTTTAACCTAAATTAGTCTTACAATAATAAGCTGAGTTTTAAGTATTTCAGAAATATTATAACTCTCTGAAACTACTTGCATTTCATAACAAACCAAAATGAATTCGAAATCAACGCATAGGCATCCGATTTCAATTTTGAATGAAAAGTTTAGCCTGCGTTTTGAATGGAGAGAGTACCCCTGCCACACCTACTCCCATCAAAAAGCGATTACCAAAGTATAAGTAACTACTCAAACAACATTTAACTCTAAGCTTTTCCCCTAACAGATACGAAGCAAGGCGTTTGGTATCTAGTTCTTTGAGAGGCATTTCATCGAACACATAATAAAACTATAAGTAACTACTCAACAGAAAATAACTACCAACGCAATCCGGATCGAATCGTTATATACACATAATAATAATAATAATCGTTATCAAATTGTACAACACAAAACACATTAATAAACGATTGACTAACATTGACCTGATGATCGCTAACAAACGAGTTCCCTAACGAGAAGATGTGCCTTAACAGTAAAACCACGGCGATTACAGATCCACGGCGACGATTACGAAACCACGGCGATTACGGCAACGATTAACGGATTAAAAGTTAGGTTTGATTTTATGATTTTATTTTGATTTTTATGATTTTATTTTGAGTGAGTGATGGAACAGCACTGATGGAATGTAAAGGACGGATACGATTACTTTATCTTGTGATGGAACGAGTTGGATGTATGGCTGTTTTCGTGACACCGTGTTTATTTTTTTTAAAGAATTATTGCAGTTTCGTTTTGTTTTTTTCGGTTTTTTGTGACACGGTGTTTTTTTCGTTTTGTTTTTTTCGTTTTGTTTTTTCGGTTTTTATAGTTCTATACTTTTGTATCCGTTCTCTAGAATAGCAATGGTAAAGTCCAGTTTCGTTCTTTTACATTTTGAGTCATTTTGTTTTTTTTTTTATTTTTTTATTTTATTATTTTTTTTAAACAATGATAAGAAACCATGCTCTTTTTTTTCTTTTTTTTTAAATAATAATAAATTAAATACTAAAAAGTATTTCATTCGCAGAAAAAAATTCCAATTTTTTTTTCCTGTCGTATAGGTTAATTTAATTGGGTAAGGATCCAGTGAGAAGAAAGCTTAAAATGAGAAGAATGAGAAATAACTATAACCATATATTTGAAATGCGTCGACTTGAATTAGATGCATCTCTATTCATTTAGATGCATCCCACATAGTTTCGAAAGTAATTTTGAAGTGAAAACGATGCATAGTAGTACTAACAACAAATTTGGCCTGCAGAGGAAAAAAAATACATAGGATTCGTCTAACTTGATGAAATGCGTCTAATATATGTATATGCATCTAATTTTTAGCTAGAAAATATATTATTGTGCATCTAAAAGATTAGGGATGCATCTAATTCAAGTTGACGCATCTCTAATGTGTATTTATAGGTATTTCTCATTATTCTCATTTTAAGGTTTCTTCTCATTTGATCCTAAGTCTAATTTAATTAATAAAAGTTATATAGCCTTTAAATACCCTTGAAAGTTGGTAACAACCAAAGACTTTCATAGTAATTTACGCACGAAAATACCAACTCAACTAAATTCATGCAAGCAAAATAGTTTTATAAATTTAATAACAGCAAGCAATTTACAATCTACTCGTACTACATTAAATAATGTATTAACATATGTGAGGTGATATTTTATTTCAGATGTAGACACGCATAGAGAAAATGACCAGAAAATAGTAGAATTTGATACATGTTTCTGATAGTTGGGCCACCTACACCGTTGTTGGGCGTTGGAATCCGTATATGGGCTAAGATGTGGGCTAAAGGCATAACTATTATTTTAATTAGTTCCTCAATATTTTATAGGTTACTTCGGGGTGAAGGACCCTTTGCCAAATGTTATATATATAAGTTTAATACTCCCTCCGTCCCATATTAAATGTCATGTTTGACATTTCAAAGTCTTTTTTGTCTCAACTTTGACTTTAAATATTTGTGTTTGTGTAATATAATACTTGATACAAAATATATGAATGAATTAAGTTTTAAATGTATTTTCATCGCTTATAATTTTTATCAAATACTATATAACACAAGCAAAAATATTTAAAGTCAAAGTTGATAAAGAAAGACTTGAAAAGTCAAACATGGACATTTAATATGGGACGGAGGGAGTATAATATAGGACACATCGATACCAATATTAAATGGTCTTGAAAACCGGTCCACTGAGAAATGTTTTATATCTTTAATGTTGGTTACTTTATCTAGTTTTTTTTATGGCTTTTTTAGGGTGGTTTGTTTGGAGAGTTTGAAATGGGTTTAAGTTGATGCGACAATAAGTATGTGTTTGGTTTGCTTTTTTGATAAAGGGAATGATAGATGGAATAAATAATTAATAGTATATTAATTAGGTGGATGAGGTGAGATCTATGCAAAACAAGTATTACTTAAAAAACAAATAAGTCAATCTCAACCATCCATCCACCTTTTATCTAATGACTAAGATCAAATCAAAAAATAACAAAAGGAGAGCAAAATTGGCATTTTAGCTCATTTAATATAAAAATCCACTTTTCACCATCCATCCAACTTTTATCTAATGGCTAAGATCAAATCAAAAAATAACAAAAGGGGGGCAAAATTGGCATTTTAGCTCATTTAATATAAAAACCCACTTTTCACCTTTTTTTAAAAACAACATATCTTTCAAACGGTAAATCTTTAAGCTACAAAAAATACACCATCGCGACGAGAAAAAAATTATCTTTCTATAGATATACATTGTTATATACTTTCGACGAACTTTTTTTTCAAAATTCCATCCAGAAAAATCCCACGGGATTCGTAAAAAATCCCATGGGATTCGTAAAAAGACGATTTTTTTTTCAAAATTTCCGTCCAGAAAAATCCCACGGGATTCGTAAAAATCCCATGGGATTCGTAAAAAGACGATTTTTTTTTTCCAAATTTCCGTCCAGAAAAATCCCACGGGATTCGTAAAGAAATCCCACAGGATTCGTTAAAAGATGATTTTTTTTTCAAAATTTCAGTCCAGAAAAATCCCATGGGATTCGTAAAAAGACGATTTTTTTTTCAAAATTTTCGTCCAGAAAAATCCCGTGGGATTCGTAAAAAGACGATAAATCACAAAGGATTCAGTATGAATCCCATGCGATTCTTTGGTGCATCCCATGGGATTCTTTGGTGCATTCCATGGGATTCATTGTAAATCCCATAGGATTCTGTATGAAATCACATGGGATTCAGTACGAATCTTAAGGGATTCATTGTGAATCCCATGAGATTCTTTGGTGCATCACATGAAATTTTTTTAGTATTTTAGTATATGAAAAATTGTCTCCAAAAAAATATATACAACACTAAAAAAAACTAAAATCATTTCTTACATTTAAAATCTTTAAATAATGAATCAAACAAATCACATTCCTAGTCATCAACGTTTTTGCAATATATACTTTTGATTCTTCTTATCAAACATAGTTTATACGAGTACCTATCCATCCATAAGGATAATTGAAAATATAATAATCAGGATTTTAATAATAAAAAAAATGATAAATGGATTATCCAGTGTGCTTGATAAATGATAAATAAAAAAACTTTGGCAAGTAGAGTGAGTTTGACCTCCCTTTTACCAGGACATGCCACGTTTCCTTCTTCACTGTAGAAAGTCGAAGCACCAATAAACTATTTTTCCATTTTGTATTCTTCTTCTTTCTTTGTTTCATATATAAAAAAAGAATCTTCATTACATATATCTCACGTTTGTTAAACCTATAGTTTCTCAAAACTGCAACACTCACCACTCCTAACTCCCGCCGTTCCACCACGTGGACACGCTCCCTCCTCCCCTCCACCGAGATCCAATCCCAAAAGCTCATCTGATTATTCCGATTAGGAGACGAACTCGAGCTCTCAAGTAGATCTAACTTCCAGCCAACGGAGGCTAATCGGTGAGACGGTGACCACCGTCGTAGAAGATGATTCAGTAGTTTGTGGTGGTGACGGTGGCCGTGGTGGTTATTTGTCCTTTGATTGTGACGTAGGTGCGGTGCCGCTGGTGGTTGCGACTGCCATTGGTGATGGTGACGTGGTGTTTTTAAGATGTTACTGATGATAAAATGAGAGGTTAAGTTTTATTTAATGATATTACAAAAGTGCTCTTTAATAATTAATTATATTAAAAA